>JBDODA010000119.1:0-57593 GCA_039880815.1 Aspergillus intermedius | reverse complement strand
CGATTGTTTTGTATTAGTCAGCCTGCCCCCCATAAATTGCCAGAGAAGGGGCTTCATAGCAATTCAGACCTCTTTTTACGATTCCATTGGTTGAGCCATATATCCACTACACCTTGGGTTCCAACAGATAATACGTTCCACGTGACCTCTTGTTCCGCTGCTGATTCAGCATCCCGTGAGTCTCCGCAAACGAACCGACGCATCTCCTCCTGTTTCTCTTTTTCCTCGATTAGGAAGAAGTGAAGCCAATAATCCAGTATGGCCATTGCCTCTGATTCCGCCTTGGCCAATCGCCCCCCCAAATACCCTGGCGAAGACACTACGCCCACTAGCCAGCGGGAGATCCGCGGATGGTATGCGTATGGCATTGCGGCCGAGGTCTTTGCGGTCTGTGGTGTGGGTATGGTAATGCCTTTGCTTTTTATATCAACCTATGGCAACGCTAACAATGCGACTGGGATTGTCTAGGCTCATTTTTACCCCTGACCCTGGAGCAATTGGCTCGTGAACGTGGCACGCTCCAGTCTAGCCATTTGCCATGTGTTGGCCCCGGATCGCCCGCGGAATCCACTAATGGAACAGCACCCGCATTTCGACGTGCAGAAGGGGAGGAACAATGCGTGGTGGGGGTGCTGGGCTTGGAGATTAATACCGCCAGTTTCGCCATGTACACCTTTTCGCTGGCGGTGTTGGTGCAGGCGTTGACGTTGATTTCGTTCAGCGCTCTGGCAGATTATGGTGGGTTTTATACTTGCTGCCAGGCTTGCGAATGCGAATAAAGTTGCGCTGACTCGCCAGAAAACAACCGAAAAACACTCCTCGTCGCATTCGGGTTGATCGGATCGGTGGCCAGCATGCTTTTTATCTTTGTCGCGCCGCCGGTGTTCGTGCTCGGGGCATTGTTGGTTGTGGTCGGCGTGACGTGCTTGGGATCATCGTTTGTCGTGCTCAATTCGTTCCTTCCGGTGTTAGTCGCGAATGACCCGTCTATTCAGGAAGAATACAAGGACCATGGCGAGGAGCTTCCGCACTTGAATCCTAACGGAGAGTCGGTTGATCCTCCGCCGTATGAAGAGGAGGATGATTTCGAGCAAGGGACGCCCGATTTGGGAAAGAAGGGTCAATCGACATCGCCGGAATTGCAGCTGTCTACGCGCATCTCGTCCAAAGGCGTTGGGCTAGGTTACTGTGCGGCAGTATTTGTACAGATTCTGAGTATCCTACTCTTGGTTACGTTGAACAAAACGTCCGTGTCAAAAGTATCTGGAACCCTTCCGACGAGATTGGTACTCCTGCTAGTAGGCATCTGGTGGGGTTCATTCACCTTGGTCAGTCGTCGATGGCTTCGCAACCGGCCGGGACCTCCGTTGGACGTGGCGGGAGGACAGAGCCGGTGGCGCGCCTGGCTGCGTCTGATGGGCTTTGCATGGCGATCGTTGTGGAAGACAATTAAAGTGGCTGTGCGTCTGCGTGAAGTCATTGTGTTTCTGGTCGCATGGTTCCTGTTATCGGACGCGATGGCGACTGTCTCAGGTACCGCGATTCTGTTCGCACGGACGGAACTGAAGATGAGCACGACCTCTGTGGGTCTGCTATCCATCACGGCGACGCTGTCTGGCATGGCAGGGGCATTCCTGTGGCCGGTGATCTCGCGACGGTTTCAACTCAAATCCAACCACACGATCATGCTGTGCATTGGACTGTTTGAGATTATTCCGCTGTACGGCATGCTGGCATATATTCCACTGTTCAAGCGTTGGGGCGTGATCGGCCTGCAGCAGCCTTGGGAGATCTTCCCCTTGGCGTTTGTGCATGGTGTGGTATCAGGAGGCTTGTCCTCGTACTGCCGGTCATTTTTCGGACTATTGATCCCGCCAGGCAGCGAGGCAGCGTTTTATGCTTTGTACGCGGCTACGGACAAGGGTAGCTCGTTTATCGGGCCCGCGATCGTGGGAGTGCTCATTGACGCGACCGGGCAGGTTCGTTCGGGATTCTTCTTCATCGCCGTATTAATCCTGTGTCCAATCCCATTGGTTTGGATGGTGAACGCGGACAAAGGACGACGAGAGGGAGTCGCCATGGCAGAGACATTGAACCAAAACCGCGCTGGCACTGGTGACGATGACGAGGAAGCTGAGGGATTATTGCGGATGCATAATAGCGATTCATGAGTTTAGATTAGCCAAGGTCCGTATATAGATGGAGGTTCTAGCCAGTTTCCTTGAAATGTTTCTGCACAATTGGATCTCCACTATACACCCCTCAGCTCCCAACGGGTCCATTTTTCGACCGTTGGGATTCAAACTTTCCTATACGAAAACGACGCGAAACGGGTCAACTGACCAGGGAACAGAAGAGTCAAGCAGCCAAGCAGCCAAAGATTCAAGAGAGTTATGATGATGTCCTCGACTCAAATTCCGGGCGTTGCAGACCAACACAAACTTTTGTCAGTGTCTCTGTTTCAAGCTGGACAGACACACTTCGACTACATAGTAAGCCGTCAATTCCGATGCTGACTGGTGCCAAACGAATCAGAAAGGACCCTCTATACATAGCAATAATACGGCGAACTTTGTACATGCATAGTAGAGCAGATCCGAGATAGGATATTCTCCGGTATTGGCGTACGTACCGTAAGTACAAGTATTGTATTGTCACGATTACACGTGGAGATGTAACACATGCCCGCATGCGGCTAGCAGCTCCACTTGATGGCATAAGGTTCCGCAGAAGTTAAAGTTTATTTATAGCGGTGGTATTTTATCCAATTCTCTTGTACTTATACGTATTGAGATGTACCAATGCATTATAGTGCAAATAGTGACCATCAACTGCTGACGATAAATCGAGTTTTGAATTTGACAAAATATCAATGCAATATTGAAGACTAGTAAGGCGGCACAATCAATAGCTTATTACGATCCGCTCGGTGCAGCCCCCGCGCCGATCGGTATTTCGTGTGCCTTGGCAGCTCCATCGAACTCGAGTTTGGGTAGTTTCCATAATAAGGCTATTACCAATATCTATTCCTAACACATAATACATGATCGTAGGACCGCGAGTAGACAGTACAGTCAAGGGTATATAGAACGAAACAGAGAGAGAAGGGGACAAAAAAAATGAAAAAGAAAATGGAAAGAAACAAAGGGAAAAAAAAAAAAAAGGTCACCCCTTTCGTATCCGCCCCAACTCCCGACTCCCCATTACTGTATTCGGATGCGGATTCAATTCCTCCTCACTGCTACTCGCGGGTGCAGCCGCAACTCGTCCATTTCCTAGCACCATTGTGCGCACCCCATACGCCTCGACGTCCCTGCCACCGGGCCAGAGCTGCTGCGCGTCCTCGTGTTCCAGCTTGGACTGATGGTATGGCGTGTTATTCCCCAATGTACTCGACAGCGGGTACGAACCCGGGTTGCGAGTGTAGCTGCGGGAGCCCGTCGAGGCTTCACGGAAGAATCGAATCAGAGGGCGCAACGTTGTCAGGGAGCCGGCGGTGATACCTAGGCTAGCTTCGATGTTGGACCAAATGGAGATGTTGGTGGTATTGTGGAGGAATTGCGTGTCGGCGTAGTGGCGGATGTAGGGGATGCGAACGATGACGGCGGCGCTTGCTCTGCAACACGATTCGAATTAGCTTCTTTAATAGACAACGGGCGCAGGCGCAAGGGGAATAACGAACATGCATCCCAGACTTAAGATCCCGCCCACGGCAATCTTATCCCGCCGCGACATGCGTAAGTTCCAGATCATGAATGCTGGAAGCAGACCGATGACAAAGTCGGTAACAGCGGCGCCGACGCTATACAGGTAGGCGATGTCAATGAGGATCCAAACGTCGATGCATTTGCCCGAGTCCTGATCCAGGCGGTTCCAAAAGTGGTTGACAGGCGTGCACTGGAAGATGGTGAAGAAGAAGAAGAGCAATGCAACAATCATGTTGAGCCCCATGGAGCCATAGAGAATGCCGATGTGGATGCGATTGACCGTGATTCGAAGTAGTGACAGGATAATCGAAGTTTTGGCAACAATGCATGTTGTTATGTAGAAGACTTGGCCCAGCCACCAGCACTGTTTTGTTAGTTGGTGTAATGAGCCTGGAGAAAAGAGAATCGGAGGTCATACCAATAACGCCTTGTGAAATGAATCGTAATGGAGGAGGAAATATTCAAGTCGCTTGCCCATGCCATACTTTGCACCCAACAAGCCACATATTGCAAATCCGGTATTCAAGATCTGCCGGGGTTAATATATCACAATTTCATCTCGTCGGGAAGGAATGCAGAACCCACCATAGCAATCACCATCAATGTATCATCCCAGCCAAAAGCCCGGACCACACGCAATCGCACAAAACATCGCAGCAGCACCGTCGTCAGCGAAATGGCGAAGAAGACGGCGGTGACAATGGTGATAACCTCACTGCGGCCGCTGACCATGGTGCATACTGAGACTCAAGAAGCCGAATACCAGCGATGTGAGGAGGGCAGGGGCGGGATAAAAAGAAGGCGCGACGCAGGAGAGAAAATGCGAAACGAACAGAGTTTGACGGTTCCATTAGCAAAGCTTGTGCCTCTTGCCTAATATGGGTGATTGGCCATCTACTATTGTCTCAACGACTAGCCCTTCCCCGGTCTGGGTCTAGCGGTTTTACACTCTATTTTCTTGACCGTCATAGTCTGGGCAATGATTGTTCGATCGATTGATCTGTGCTGACCAAGTCCCATCGTCTCGGTATTGACTTTTACAATCGTTTCCCGACCAGAGTTTGTCTAGTTGACTAGTTCACTAGTTAGTTATGCATTATAGTATTATGTAATGGTCTCCTTTCATACAATCTTGTGCTATACATATTGCTCTACACGGTTGACTTTTCACGCTGCCTCCCCATCTTGTGGCGCTTCCTTCTCGTTCTCTCCCCCGGCCCATGTCGCCTCCCGCATAAACGGACTCCGCCGACGAATCGCCGGCCCCTTGAGTACCAGCACCACCGGCACCAACGACAATGCAAGCCCAATGAATCCCAACAATGTACCAGCCCATCCATATCCCAAATTCGAGAATAACTGCGGCGACGCCAAAGGCAAAAACGCACCGAAGCTATTCCGTCCCAACGACGCAGCCGACAGCGCCGAGGCGGCGTATTTTTCATACGCATCGGTCAGGTAGTTAACTACGGCCATATAGATGGAGTAGATACCCAGTCCCGTACAGGCCACACCACAGGCAGGCACGATCCAGTGGACATGTGGGAAACTCGACCACCCGTACCAGAACAGGCCGCCCGCGAAGAGCAGACTGCCGGGCACGGAGGTGTACAGTCGTGCTTCGGGGATGGGTTTGCCAGGGACTTCCTTATTCCGTTTCGCGGAGCGCAGGTAAATCCAATCCGCGCCAGGGTTGATGACCAGACCGATCAGAGCACCGACGGAGATGGCTAGCTGGACAGTGCCGGTTTGGAGGGTGTTCATGTTGTAATTCTGGGTGAAGGTTTGGACAACGCTGGAGAAGAACAGGAAGAGAATTCCCCAGGCGAACGCGATCCAAAGGGTGAAGAAGGCGACGACAGGTTCGGTTAGGAGCATGCGCGTCGGTCGCTCGAAGGACAGTCGCAGTTTCTCCCACACGTGCGTGGAACTGATTTCATATTCCGCGTAGACGGGACGGCCAGTCTCCTTTCGGATCTTCTTCGCACGTCGTGCGAGAATCACGTCTGGACGAGTTTCGCGCAGAATGAGCCAGAATATTGGAAGCAATCCTGTGTTGTAGATAATCTGCACGTAGAAGATCCATCGCCACGGCGCGCCCTTGTGGATGGCCTGGATGGCAGACCCGATGAACGGTCCCAAGGCAATTCCAATCACACTTGTAAACCCGAACAGCGACATGGGCAGACTACGTGCCTTATCACCCATCCAGACATCACTGATGCTGCCACCAACGATGTTGATGGACACGGACGATGCACCGCCTCCAAAGAACCGCGTCACGACCAGTGTCGCAAAGTTTGGCGCAAACGCAGACGGGAACAGCGAGATGATCAAGATCACATACGAGACAAAATACCCCGGCATGCGACCCGACGATTCCGTCAAGGGCACGAAGATGAGCGGCCAGAACGCCGCACCCATGTTCCACGACGTGGTGGCCCAGGCCAGGTTGGGGAAGGGCTTATTCTGGACGTTGAATTTCTCCGTCATATAATCGTTTCCGGCGCCGTAGGAGCCAGCTGGTAAGCCGGTGAGGACGGAACTACAGAATCATTAGCCACTGCGGTCTCTTGTAGAGCTCTGTAGGGGCATACATGAAGCAGATGGTGATCGTCAAGACCCATTTGTAGGAAAAGCTCCAGTTGAACGGGTTATCAGGGTCATCCGGACCACTCCAGCGGTGTATTTCGATATCAGCGCTGTTTCGAAGGGACTCTTTGCCTTGGTCGGAAAAGAAGCGCGTCCATATCCTGGATAGTCAGTGTCAATCTATTTAGTATCAAACTGATCCGGGAAGCTTACCGGCCAAAAAACGAGGGCTTTTGCTTCTGCTCGCCGTCCATGATGCTTTTACTAGAGAATACACCATGAAACTATTACTAGAAGAGAGCAGAAAAATAAAAAAAAAAAAAGAAATAAATTTTCACAAAAGATCAAAACCGTTAAGAATTTGCCCGAAACGTCATTCTTCGAAAATTCCTATGGAATAATTTTCGGGATACCGAGTCGGACGGAACTGATGACACAACCACCGGAGAGTCTGGAGTACAATTGCCAAATATGTATACATAGTCGAACAGCATTACTGAGCAGAGTACAGAGTACTACAGAGCACGTAATCATGGAGACTGGCATCGTATCATAGACTCCGTCTTAATATTGTGGACTGATCTGGAGAATCCTCGGAGTATGCACATAGCCCAGGGTCTCCAAGTCCAGTACGTCATTAGGGCTGGTTACTCGATCCGGAAGCAATTGACCCAGTGTTGACCGGTAATTGGTGGGCACCGACTTGGCAGGCTGTCATAGACGCCTTGTTGCTTGCTCTTCCATGGATTTCCATTCGTCAATTCCACTTGTTTCTCTCTCCAGAACTACCAATAACCAACTATGTCAGCTGACTCAGCATGACATCACCGCCTAAAACAGGACTCTGCGCCCAGCATGTTGACATCAGTCTCCCCACTCAGCAGCATATAAGGAACTAAGTTCCTGGCCAATTCTAGTTCAATCTGGTCACAGCTCAATCTACTCTACTCTTTATCGCGCTGCACCGCCATATCTTCCTCTCTACTCACGAGTCCGTCCTCCTTCCGAGCAACCATGCCTATCCCAGTTCCCGCCGCCGAAAGCCTTCACGACCTCTTCAGCCTGAAGGGCAAGACTGTCGTGGTCACTGGTGCCTCCGGTCCACGTGGTATGGGCATTGAAGCTGCCCGCGGTTGTGCCGAATTCGGTGCCAATATTGCCCTCACCTACGCCTCCCGCCCCGAAGGTGGTGAGAAGAACGCCAAGGAGCTCTCCGACAAGTTCGGCGTCAAGGCAAAAGCCTACAAGTGCAACATTGGTGATTGGGGGAGTGTGAACAACCTCGTGCAGACCGTCATCGCCGAATTTGGTCAGATCGACGCCTTCATCGCCAACGCCGGAAAGACCGCAGACAGCGGTGTTCTCGACGGCTCCGTCCAGGCCTGGGAGGAGGTTATCCAGACTGACCTCAATGGTACCTTCCACTGCGCAAAGGCTGTCGGTCCGCACTTCAAGCAGCGCGGCAAGGGCAGCTTCGTCATTACCTCGAGTATGTCCGGTCACATCGCCAACTTCCCCCAGGAACAAACCTCGTACAACGTCGCCAAGGCCGGTTGTATCCACATGGCCCGTTCGTTGGCCAATGAGTGGCGCGACTTCGCCCGTGTCAACAGCATTTCTCCCGGGTATATCGACACTGGTCTCTCCGACTTCGTGCCTCAGGACATCCAGGATCTGTGGTTGTCGATGATCCCCATGGGCCGGAACGGAAACGCTAAGGAACTCAAGGGTGCCTACGTGTATCTGGTCAGTGATGCCAGTACATACATGACCGGAAACGACCTGAAACTTGACGGAGGATACACTGTGCGGTAGTCATTTGGTTCTTATTTGCATTGTGTCAATACTTCTCTTGTAGTAATAGCTAGTCTCGGATGTCATGAATCACGAAATCCTCTCTGTCACCGGTGCCTTTTCAATGTACACCCCAGACCAGTACCAATCTTCTCTTGCTCCAGAATTTTCAGTCTTCAACTCTCCCACATGCCAGTCCTGCGAGTTGCTAGTTGCCGACGCAGATACACTATCCACGACCTTCTTCAGCGGCTGCGCTCCAGTTGATGCCCACAATCCCACTGTTTGCTTGTCAAAGTCGATATCGTACGCAAAGTTGTGCCATATCCCGGGCTGAAGCTTTGTCGACCAGTGCGACTTGCCGTCTGCCATCCACTGCAGGGTGTTGCCGGTGTATTTGAGTTCGGTAAAGTGGCTCTATCGCCATGCCTTAGTACGAGTAGTAATTGACGGGAAAGAACAGGACATACCTCAAAGAATGCAATCTGATGCTCGACATCCCCTTGAGGCGCGTTCTTCTTTCTTGTCTGCAGCGAGAAGTGGTAAATCAACCGTCCACTACCAAGATCCTCTGTTGTCTGTGGGATCAGTTCAGATCGAAGCATCGGTTGTCCATTCCACGAGGAGGATTGATCCTGTCCACTGTTATTATTTCAATTCTGAACGCATGTTAAAAAGAACGCACGATGCTGATTTTCATTCCCTTCCCATCATCCGAAGCGGGATTCTTGAAATCCGTGGATAGTCCTAGATACCGGCTCGTCTTGCCGTCACCGTGGATGTACCATTGATAAGGTTGGATCTGATTGGACCAGGACCCTGTGCATGGGTATTAGCAAGTCTTATGTTCGTGACATTGGCGATGAGTCGTACACTGGTCAAAGTGGTCAACGGTGGTGGATGCGTTGATGCGGCCGTTCCAGACGATTTCACCGCATTGCGCGAGGATCGGGAGGCTAAGGAGAAAGAGCTTCATCTTGTTGCTTGGTCTTGATTTTGGATTGGGAATGACGGAAGTTTGAGCTTTTATACAGCGGTGTTTGAAATTTCTGTGATCTATATGAAACTCGGCAAATTAAAACCATTTCTTTGATACGCAGCATCATTCCCAAATCCCATGTAGATTGTTATTCGATATCGATCAATTTATCTCTTACTGGGCCAATCATTTTAGTCCATCTCTGTTACATGTTCTGGAATGAATGGCTGACCACTTGTCCTTGACTACACTTACACAACAAACCGATCCCTCAAACGAACATAATATATCACCAGAATCATATGTAGATAGCTATTCGTTATATATGGTCATTGTACTCGTGACTCTTACACTTGGCAATGTCATTTACTCCGCCTTCCAAAGTCCGCTAAACACGTTGCTGGGGTCAACCTTCGCCTTCAACTCGCGCAACTTGTCCAATCCATCTCCGAAGCTCTCATTAACCTTGTCTCCTGGCGCCGCAAAGCTAGCATAACTAGCCTCCATTGCCTGGTCAGTGCTCTGAATCAGGTCAGCAAGGCCATTGACCCATCCGGAGGCGTCCGCCATCCGCTCAGGCTCGTCGCAGGCGTTGATGAAAAGCTGGACGTGCGCCTCACGCAGGCCGAACGAGGTAGCTGGGTTGGTCTGAGCGGAGCGGGCGTAGTTCAGGAGGCCGGTGATCGTGTAGGAGGCCCCGGTCTGGCTCAGAGATTGTTGGAGGATTTCGATGATTTCTGGCGTGATGCGGGCGACGGAGACGCCGCGAGTGGCCGTGTGAGTAGACAGGGGGATGTCCTTGGTTGTCAGGCCTTGGAGGGAGTTGAAGGTGGCTTTTCACGTCAGTATTCCTGCATAATCGACGAACTGATTGAAGGGGGTACTCACTCTGCTCGACAGTGTCCAGCTGAACCTCTGCAAGACCACGCACCATATCCAGCCACTTCTGGCCCTCGTTGGCATCTCCCACCCAGCCAGCAATCACATTAACCGCCATGCCAGCATCCTTCTGAGAGAGTTCAAGTTGGAGGCAGAGCTCCTCGGGAACACCTGCTTCGAGCAGACGTTGCAAGCCTAGCAACGCCTTGGCGAATTCGCCCTGCTTGTACTGGATCTGGCCACCCAACATCGTGGGCACGGCGTACGTCCGTACAGTCGACTCCACAACAATTCCCAGACTCCCACCAGCTCCGCGAAGACCCCAGAGAAGATCGTCATTGGCCGCAGCGTCAACAACATTTCCATCCGCTGTTACCACCTTGGCCGAGACGATGTTATCCGCACCAAAACCAGCGTATCCGTTCAATGGGCCGTAGCCACCAGCAAGAGCCCAGCCTGTCCAACCAACACAGCCAGCCGTGCTGCTCGCCGTGATGAGGTCGTGGGTATCGAGAAATCCGATCAGGTTGCGGGTCAACGCGCCACCGCCGACATTAATGGTCTTCAGGTCGTTGGAGAGGGTCAACGAGTCCATCTCCCGCATGTCCAGCATGACGCTGTCAGCGACACAGGACTGACCGAAGAAAGCGTGGCCAATTGCTCGCACGGCCAGCGGCACGCCCAGTTCCGTGCTGGCACGGACAATCGCCTGCACTTGGGCGACGGTCGTCGGGCGACAGATAGCCTGGGGCCGGGCAGTGATTTGCTTGTTGTAGACGCTGCGGAGCACCTCGTAGTTCGGTGAGGAGGGGGTGTAGACCTTCAGAGTCGAGTCTAGGTGGCGCAGACGTTGGACGATTTCGCTTCCGGCTGCGCAGTCGACAATTGGATCGAATGGGGCTTGAAGGTTGCGGAAGCCAGTTCCAGCGCTCAAGCACTGGTCGACGGGTTTGTTCAGGCTTTGCGCCACAACGGGAGAGAAAACCGAGGCCATGTTTCAGAGTGTTAGTGTGGTATGTGGTTGAGTTGGTAAACGGGATTCGATGGTCGATATAGTCCTTATATAACTTTCGAGAGAAGATCGGAATGTATCGCTTATCTCCTTGTGATCCGTACGGACGACAACTCACGAAATGAAAAAATGCGGGGAGACTGACACATCACAATCAGGACTCAGCCGAAATCAAGTCGTTGCTATAATAGTTGGAAATAGTGATGCCATTATTGACCGACAATATGCTGCATCGTAAAGCTCAGCTCTTAGCTGTGCGGAGCGCCAGCTATGTCATTCTGCATTATTGTATCAAGTTCAGCCAGCCACCATCTGTGATAACGCAATGCACACGAAGTACAGAGGGAATCGTAATTCGAAAGAAAGCCTGGACACACCGCGTAGATACTAGCAAGTATGGAAACAATTTATTTCTACTATGTACCGAACAGCCAATTGATATCGCAGTCTTCATGCTTCATGCTTCTGGCCTACCAACAAGCACGTAGCTATCGAGATCTTCGTCAACCTCCGCTTTACGTACACAGGCCAAGCTGCTTCGAACCGGGATCACCTTTGGAGCGGGACAGTAATCCCCACAGAAGGGCTGCGACGCCTCCTCAACCCATTCCAAATTCACTCCCGGCTGGAAAACCAGGCAATGGCTCGATCCCCCATAGTGAAACATGCCGATTTGCTCGCCCTTAGCCACATGCTGATCGGGCTGGACGGTGACCTCACAGCTGGAGATCTCCATCATTCCCACCGCGATAAAACATATCAATCCTATGTCGGAATTGTCTGCTTCGATAAATATCAAGCAACGAGTTGCCACCGCAGTGAGATAACGTAATGAGAAGTTCTGGCCCGTCGGATCAGGGTCCGGGAAACCTTGCGATGGGAGTTGTGCGAAGAAGGCGCCGGGGACGTGGACGGTCTTGACGATCCGACCCGCCACGGGTGCGTGCCAGCGGTGATAAGCTTCAGCTTCGATCCACGATTGATGCACGGTGCCTTGGAGAAAGCGGGGTGCCAGCGCATCATAGTCGAGCATCTCGAGAAGCGAGTACGGCTGGCCTTTGAGCCAGAATGTATCGCGTGCTTGTACCGCCGTCGATCGCCAGTAAGTAACGGATTCGCAAGGACTGACGATTACAGCTGTTGGATCAACAGCACCAACCGACGGAAACAAAACAGGGCCTCCATCGTCTGGCGCCGCGACAGGACGGACCCCATCGCGGAATTCACGGACGAAAAACGCATCCCAGGACCGGAAGCCAAAGTGTGGTTGGTTTGAATCACAAACGTACAGCTGTTCAAAGGTTCCCACATCGGGTGTATCTGGACTATTGATGAGCCAGCTGTCGACTGCATCGGCAGACTCCTCCTGCTGCAAGAATCGTCCCCATTCATGCAGGACACGCTGTAGCGCAGAATTGACCTTTTTGTTCAGGAAGAACGCGTGTCCGCTCGGGGTGGCCATCGGCCAGGCGAGGATGGCATTGAATGGAGCTCCCACCATGCCGGCCTTTGATGCCCTTTTGTCCCATCTCGGAGGCAGTTCGAGCACCTCATTGAAGAGTTCGAGCATGTGCTGATAGTCGTGGACTCGTTCGTATCGACCACTGGGGTCGTGATCGTGGAAGCCATCACGGGGAACCTCGTTGAACATGCCGTTTGCCAGGTCTCTTAAGCCGGGTTCGCTCTCGATAAGTTCCTGGAACTTGCGGAGTACGTCGGCCAGCGGTCGTTTGGGTTTAGCTTTGACTTGCCGGATGAAGCTGGTCAGCCATGCCCAGGATGTCTTGGGGTCTCTTGGGAGCCATCGTTGGCCGGTTCGAGTGTGAAGAGCCATGGCGACTGTTTTTACTCGTGGGAGGGCAATGAGTATAGTGTATAGGGGGGGTGGGATTAGAGCCTGAAGATATACATTCTTGAATCACGTGCAGTCAAGGCAGATCCAACAAGGGACATGACATGGTTCATACCTGAATACATCACTGTTAGATCATTTGGAGTCTTTGGACCTGCTGTATAACGACCTTCCTGTTGTCAGACCCAGTAAGAGTCCGGCGAGTGGTCGCCCTATCACTAGGGGCAAAACATGTCCCTCATACATCAAATAGAATATCAGATCCACTTTTATGCTCCGTAGTAGGAGAGATATGCTCGCTTCGAGTGTAAAAAAAAAAGAAGTAAAAGAACTTCTGGCATTAGAAAGAGAGAAAAAAAAATACAACAGCCGGGATTCGCTGGTGGTCACCCATCCTACTACTAACCGGCCGGCGTGTGGCTTAACTGCGGATAATAATTAGGTGGGTGCCTCTAAAAGGTGTGAGATGGTGCGAACTCTTGGCGGTCGCGCGATTAGCGTAGGCGCTCTATAAAGGGGTGCGATACTCTACGGCCACTCACAGCCGGTGCGAAACCCGCCGATCCAAGCGCTGATATCATCAATCTGATGGTCAATTGAAATTATCTAGATTAAGTTCGGGTGAAGTTCCAGTCCGCTTCTGGGATTGATCTGGGTCGAAGGATTTCGCTCAAGGCTCCCAGGAACACAACCGACTATCCTGTGAGCTAGACTGAGATCCACAGGAGATTGAAAGCTCCCAACAAACCGTCAAATCAGGGTTTAGTTTCGGAACCATGGAGGTACAGCTACTATCTTCTATAATCTCCAGTTTTATTCCCAAAAGCTTAGTCTATTGGAGTTGAGTCAGTTGACTGCATAAGCACTTTGTCAATAGTATTTTTTCCCCAAGAGACCTTTCATGTCACTTCCAGATACAAAATCTATAAGTCTACCTTGTCAGTAATCGACTCACCTGTGGCTCTAAGAGTATTGCCCTGTTTGTCACCGGCTCGGTCTAGTAGATAAAATGAAATAGTATTCTCAATCTAAACTAGGTAGCCATAAGACGAGAATATCGGCCCTGGAGAGAAAAGAAAAGGAGAAGAAGCCACAGGGGCAAGACAAAGGAAACCAGGTGAATTCATCTGATTGCTTGATGGTCGAGAAGTTGGCTACAGCTAACAAGATATCACAATGAAAGACATAGCATGTAAACAGTGTAATAGCCATACCATCCCTGCTGATCCTCAAATATGTAGATGCATGGACATGATGAGAGTTTTCTGATGGTTATACAGCCGCAATTCAGAATAATCATTGATGAATACAGCATGCCATAGCCTAGGCTCAGAGAACTCTATCAAGTTGTTAGTGGAATAAATCATGGATACTGAATTGAACACCGAGAACAGACCTTTGGCTGGTAAAGAAGTCGCACAGTCGACTATGATCCAATCCTTGACCATATTCTCTTTTAGCCAGGGATGATATTTTCCACCCTCCTTGAATCAAGAGATTTGTTCATCAACTTTATTGTGATCTCTCAATAATTCAATCGCCCATCTCTTTTCTGGAATATAGAAATCCACTCGACCGTCCTTGGTTCTTGACCATTCACTGGATATTGGTACGCCTAGCCCAGCTACATGGACAAATCCCCTGTGGAATTCATCCTGATATTGGGCTTCCACAGGTGTGGGTCGTGATGCAGTTGATATCTTTTTGCCCTCAGCTGAATTCCTGAGGATCATGAGGGAGAATTCACGGAGAATCTCTTTGCATAATTTTGGTAGTGAGTCAAATCTGGCAGGCAGGGGTATTGACATTTTGCCAATCCAATATTCGATGTATCTAAGATGGTCAGATCAGATCAACAATAGGGACATGTGTGGAGAATTATTTTTCATGTACACGCGATGGCAGAACTGCAACATCACCATCATCCAGAGCTACCCTGTGAATCCAACCTTTCTGATAACAGTACTTGATGCTTGCATCATTGATATCAAATGGAATACTTCCTTCTTCTGTAATTTTGCTCAATGTGACTGAGATTCCATTTGTAGCTCTTGATATATCTGGAAAAGAGCGACTAACTGGCTTGGTTCTTAGATTCTTAAAGACTGTGGCAGTGTCCTCCAGGAACCAGATGACATGATCTTCTGTCAAGGTCCGGATATGTCCATGCTTGATGTCATGGCGATAGGCCTGGAACTGTTAGCTTCTATGCTCAAATATGGCCTTCAAAATACCCCAATACGAGGAAGTTCAACTAAAAAAAAATAAAGAGATAATTTGGCACATACTTCCTAAATTACATCAACTATTGATGTCACCGCTCCTGGATGGCCATTTGATACTGCAAATATATACTCCAGGGCACATTCATCGAAATTGAACCTCTCTTCATATTGAAATATAAGCAACGGTGAAATGACATCCTTGAACTCTTCTTTGTCGTAAAATAGACCAATAGGTGGTGAGTCTTCCTGGTTTTGTGGCGTCAATGAGATGCGTTGTTGGTTAGAAAACTTGACTGGAGTGAAGAATGTTTGATCTGGGCCTGCTGCCGGACTGCCGTAAGAGCAGAAAAGACATAGTTTAAATTTATAAACACTAGGAGTTAGTCTCTCTTTGAAGATTGTGTTCCAGAGCGCAGCATCATTGTAGGTCATCTGCGCCTCATCCACATAATCACAGTGTTTGATGTCAAAACCCAAGAGTGATCCTGTTCTGATTGTGAAGTTGTGGTGGGAGCGTCCTGTGCTTCTTCATTCCATTTCTCAACAAGCTTGACAAGACTATCCCAAGGATTCTTGTGATCGAGTTTTTCCCATTCCTTGATCAAGGAAACCTTTCTTCCCTCTTTGCGATAGTGGTCCCTCAAAAGTTCAGAGAGACGTGTTTTACCACTGGCCGGAGTTCCACGCACATGGACTATGTTCTCATTATCCAAAGCGGCCGCAAGTTTTGACACAGTATGCTCTCGAGGACATATACGTTTATTAACTGCGATTTCTGGTTATTGTACATATGCTAGTCATTGTTCTGGAACAGGTTTGGAAAACGTAAATCTCACCACTTTGTGATTCAGAGCGCTTCCGTTTCTGTGTAGTGGTACCTCCACTCACAACAACAATATCCACATCTGGATCCTTGCTTTCGGGGAAGAGTGACGTAAGAAAAGGATGAGAGTGGAAGACCGAAGAGTTCGAGACATCCTTGAATGATTTGACCAGGCTTCACAAAGCCAATGAAAAAAGGGCGTTGAAATGCGGCATGATGGATTGTGGAAGCAGCTTAACTGTGCTGGAAAGTGTGTCGATATTAAAAAATGCTATCCGCTGTACTCAACATAGGATTGATACGAAACAAAAAGATAGAAAGAAAATATCGATGTAATTTGATACCGTACGGAAATGGCATGTCTAGAGGATGAAGGAATTCTGCAAAAAATCAATTTCTGCATGCGACGAAACATTTGAACCCCTTGTAAATTTCTACTGCTCAAGGTCAACATCCTAGCAATAAATCGAAATGAATGCCAGGTTAGTGGCATACCCTAATACGGAGTTCCGGGGGAAAAAAGCGCTCAGTGCAAGAAATAGACCGATTTGAACTCCCCTGTGTGATAGTCAAAGAAAGAATATCGTATCAGATAAACACCACTAGAAAGTGATGAGGTGCCGTCCCTGAATGACATTGCCTACGTGTCGCTGCACATTTTCAAATCTCATCATACCGCAACTTTCACTCTCAAGGTGGTTGAATAAACCAGCTAAGGCAACAAACTCCTTCGCACAAGCTCGCTTCGGACAATGGTACACTTTCTGCTGGTGGACAGGCGAATTGACGTGCTGGTTCAAGTGATGCCTGAGCCGAAACTGTCTATGGCAGATGTAGCATTCCCAGTAAGATCCATTGAACGCGTAATCAGTTGCTCTGTACTCAGCGGAAGGTCTTCCATGCCATTCAATCTGCCTTTTAGTAATGACTCCGTGGGCGTCACGCTCGCGAATCATACGGTGGATCGTCTCGCGATTAAGCTTGGAGGCGTTAGGACAGGAGCCAGTCTCAAGGTGATGAACGAGGCCACTGGCTGATGTGAATTTTGTCTTGCAGAAAGGACATGGGACGTTGGTGCCACGGTGGGTCTTGGAATTCAAGTGCTACAGTAAACTCATTAGCTTCAATCGCGCCTGGAAAGGGACATGATAATTACAGCCCGCAGATTATTTTCATTCATGAATCGGCGATCACAAGTTCCGCAGTAATTTTTGAAATGATTACGAGCCTTCATATGCTGATCCGCAGCTTGCTGAGTGTAGAATCTCATAGAGCACGATTCGCAGGGAATTCTAGGTGCCCAATGTCCAAGAGCATTCATATGCCGGTTGGCAGCATTCTGAGACATAAACACTCTAGTACAACCCTCACATTCATATCGAGGTGCCCAGTGGTTTGTGTCGTTCATATGCTGGTTACAAGCTCGCTGGGTAGTGAAGATTCTGGTGCAAGTCTCGCATTCACGCCAGTGGTTATAATCTTCCAGATGGTCGGTGAGGTCCTCGCGGTCCCAGAATTCGTCACCGCACTCCTCGCACTCGAACATCTTTGCAGCTTGTCTCAGACGATGAAAATAAAAAGGTCGACTGATGAAACACGATGGAAATAAGGCGGAGGCAAGATAGAGAGAAAGGCTAGAGAGGAATCCTGAGGAGGTTCAGATTGAAGCGGGGTCTCTTGGATCGTAGCTCAGAGAGGAAATCGGAACTCAATTATTCCGGACTAAACGAGGTTTATATGGAGAAGACTAGCTTGACGAAAGAGGTATATTGCCTAATGACCGTATGTGCGCGTACGCAGCTGATTGAGGCACGTCGACTATAAGAATCTCCTGGCCTCGCTACTCGGGCCAACCATTCATCCGATTAATTCTTATCAGTAGTTGCTCAGGATCGGGAAATCGGGGAGTCGATAATCCGGACTCCACGAGGCTATATGACGAAGAGTCTCATTTAATCGGAAGGATGTGATATTGAAATCTATAGATACCTTGATAATAGAATGAATGCTTAGCCATCTAAAGCACATGGCTAAGGTGTCCCTATTTACGTA
This sequence comes from Aspergillus intermedius, assembly GCA_039880815.1. Taxonomy (NCBI): domain Eukaryota; kingdom Fungi; phylum Ascomycota; class Eurotiomycetes; order Eurotiales; family Aspergillaceae; genus Aspergillus; species Aspergillus intermedius. Next base: position 39,678 of record JBDODA010000119.1, on the reverse strand, counting down.
CAAGGATTCTTCCTTTTTCGGAAATCAGGCCGCTTTCAGTACTCGGGCCGACTATTGATCCAACGTTACTTCCATCAGTAGTAATCCGGGTAGTCATATAGGAGGGTTTTGGTAGTCGTCACTACCAGATTTACTATCAAGCTACTACCAACCAACTACCAGCTAACATGATGGAAAGGTATATAAGGACGCTCATTCATATACTTAGCTTGGTTCTTCGCGATCGGTACAAGTCGTTCAGCATTGGTTACCTTCTAGTTTCTGACTCGTCCGCACTTAACCAACAACCCAGTATACGTACTCGGTTGGCCTTGTTTCTCTATTCGTTACCTTTATCGATTCTACTTGTTGAGATTATCTTACGGAGCCTGGAGGGGGCGATATACCCATCGACGCACTGCGACTTAGACCTGGATGGTCATCGAAGCATACGGATACATTGGGAACACTCAGGGTAAGTGTTCAGCCTCGAAATACAACTAACTAGAACCCTAGGTACGATACGAGAGAAGCCAGGTTGTGACACTGTGGGAAACGGATTTGTGGTGATATGAAAGAACATCTAACGTTATAGGTTTTTATTAAGGAACGACCAGCTATGGCTCCCTCTTCTTAGGCACAGATGACATGCCTTGCGTCACAATCTTCCCAATGAATTGAGCTATGTCGTGATGGCTCAGCCCAGCGCCCTTATCAAAAAACTTGTCAATATGGCAAATGATGCCATAAAGGTAATTAAGACAAACGGCTGCTTAGCGGTGCCACACAACCACTATAAAGTCCCTCCATGTAAATGGGCCTTTCTATTTCTTCCTCTTCTGCTCCAGATTCAATGTTCTCGTCGATAGCTACGTTGGTTTAGAGAGGAATATCATTTTGTCAGTATCTACTAGCCCGAGCCTGTGACATAACATCAAATCTCGTTTTCATTTCAAAATGCCTACATTATTGGTTCGATCCAGCGATCATGGAGCCATGATAGTGCGTCTCCCACACCAACTAACTAAACGAATCAGATTTATGCTGATAGTCAACCAATACAGCCATCCTGGCCAGTACGTCTCAACTGAATGACACCGTTGTCCCTTCTAGGGCTAACCAGGATGAAGCAAATGACGATACCAACTGAGAAAATTAATGATCCTCTATCTTCATTGATGAAGATGAGAATGAAGAATACCATGTGGTGACCTTTGAGAAGTTCCTGCAAGATGCCTCTCAGAAGCCTGAGTAGCTGTATGAGAAACTCCGATTGATCTACCAATGCTGGGATGACTGTCTTGATAATCACAAGGTCTGCCCTGCAGCCCTTGCTGAAGAAGGAATTCATAGCAAAGCCAAGAATGGAGAGATTATAGTGCTGCGCCATGAGATGGAGGAGATTAAGGGACAACTCCAGTGTCAGACAGACAGTGATGAACTGGAAGGACTGCGTCAGTCGATTGCGGCATGTCCACATCCGCGGATAGCACTTTGGTATCCACATCCAAATCCGAAATACCCACCTGGGCGGCTAAAGATCGTGGGGATGGCAGGACTGTATTCCTACGTTCTACAAAAGAAAAGTAGCGGTAAGAGAAGTTGATAATTCTGAGCAAACTACCCATTACCACTAGTTAATCAAAATATTCGCTACGCTTTCTTCGCTTTGCTTCGAAGACGGCTATGGCGACCATGAAACAGGCCATGAGAGCAATTCTCCGAATGTAATACGCTCGGGTCGTCTTCTACATGTATTCGGCTTGGTCTAGTGTGAATTGGAATAAGTAATCGTAATGCATTGTTTCGAATTTATAGCTATACCTCCGAAAAGTAATCCCATCCTCCATCTGGGGTCATCGTGATACCCACACGGCTGCTGCCAACATGCTTTTCTCCAAATAGATCTTCCATGTCAGACACCCGTCGACCAGCGCCAGCCTCGAACCTACTGGCTGCAAGTCCAAAGACACTCAATCGCGCTTGGATATCACGGTATCGCGTTGGGCGTTCGAAAATCACCGTGCCCGTCAGCACCATGCTAAGTGCGACAAATAACAGGCATAATGACCCGAGTAGAAATAAAGGGACTTTGGGAACCCGCGTAACCAGCACGGTCTCCCGAAGTTGCTCTTTAAGACAGCGCGATGGTTTGAAAAAGTTTGCAGTCGAGGCGAGCGTCAAAGCCTCCAGCGAAGTCGAGTAATAATCTGCAATCTCCTGTGACGTATTGCTCACTGCTGTGGCTACCTGCAGCATATTCCCCAACTCTATCAGAACGGTGTCAAGACGCGGAAATCGGCTCGACATGGCGCGGACATCATCGCTCGCTGGCGACAGCTCAGCTGCCGTCATCGAGCCATTGACAAACGAGTAGGTCAAATCCTGGACGCGCATGGCACAACGCAACATGAACACCCATTGTTGTTTATTGACAATGACTTGCGAGTCGTTGGTGAGAGTGCTGTCCAAAGTAACCTGGGTCGGGTGAAAATTCCCTATCACACCCGCATAGAACGGTGTGGCTGTGTTCATGTTAGCTGTGTGGTTCAGACTCGCATCTGTAAACAGTTTCATGCATCCCTCCGAGCTGCAGGCCGTTCCTTTCAGGGCGTCTCCTTCGGTCATGGTTCCGTGGAAATTCTCCGAGCAATTGAATATGCTCGTAGTCTCGTTCAAAGTGCGGACATTACACTGCTGAGTATAGGGCTCGCAATGGCTGCTGGCAGCAAGAGTATGGGCCTGGTAGTCGATGTTTGCCGGGGACGAGGCAGGGGCAAGATACGAAAAGGCTTCGCCATTCAGAGCCTCTTGCCTGACTTGGTAAGTATCGGACAAGTTGTTGACGACCAAATATGGCTGCGCTGATCTATCGACTACAGCGTAAATAAGACGCACGCAAATGTCGGGCAATTGCTTGGTATCGTCATGGACACCGGCACATTCGGAAAAGAAATCAAAACCTAGTGAGTGATTTGGAACGTCCATGGTTGTCACTTGGGATATGACAGTCGCTTCGGTGACAATATGAAGCCAAGTATCAGCCACCCAGATTGCATAACTGTTTCGTTAGTCTTTATCGTCTCTTTGGCAGTCGGCGTGAATTTACCTTAGAAACAAGGATACAACCAGCGAGCCAACGGCCATCCGCAAAACAGGACTCAAGGCAATCTTCTTCCAACGGCTGTAGCAGAGGAGATTCCACATCGACACGAGCTGGGCGTTCATGACTTCAATCAGTAGCCCGAATTGGTACGGCGTAGGTAAATGAGCGATTCGATCTTCCTGCATCGTGTCTGACAACATCTTGGCCAGGCGAAACGAGCACAATATCATAATGAACCCTGGCAATAATGCCACCACAGTACTCGCAACGCTGGAAATGGTGACAAATCGGGCGGAATCTATATGGACCAGAAAGACGCTGGAATCATCCTGGTCACTGGGAAGTCGCAGGGTTGGCTCTGCGTCTGCCTTGCGGGAGACATGATAGCGGATCAGAATATAGACAATAATCCCGACCACGATGAGAAGGGGAACTATCGCAACGAACGCAGCCCATGCAATCAGTCGACGAGCACCGTTGACGCCAACCTGCTTCGGGGGCAGGCTGTCCGGGCTGATGGTGATGGTGGAATCTTTCGAATCTGTCCGATTGACTGACATTGGAAATTTAAAAAATGCACTGTGACGACCAACTAGGATCGTTGGAATCCTGAAAGCTAAGTATTCCTATTAAGCCTGGGTTCATCGTGGGGACGCTATGAACAGAACATCTGGCGGCCAATTGGCGCGCTTGATTTGGCGCGCGCGACTTGAATCACAGCTTGCATTGGATTGTAGAGATCGATTCGCCATAAGTTGTCCATATATTGGTCTCAAAATAAACATATGCCTCATGTTTTATACAGGGTCTAGGAACAGGGCCGAGATACGGAGAGACCAAGTTGACGGACGTGCTGCCCGACTGGGAAGGTGGCTGGTGCTCCGAGGTCATGTGATATACATGATGCATGTACGTACAGGATTCACTGTACACCCTAAATGAGCACTATAATTATGAAATCGAGTATAGAATTGTCGTTCTGACCTTTAAATCATAGTGCTATTGGAGTAAACATGCATTGTATACTTTTGGCACAGTATACATGACATCATACCTCGATATATAACCTCGGCAATGCCCACTTAGTCTTACCCCGACTTCTAGCAGAGCGATTGAAAGTACCAACAACATATCCAACACAACATGCCGGCTTTGACGCTACACCTCTTCTCCCTCAATATACCTCCCCAATCCTTCCTTCAGTGTCTACGTGAGCACCGAATCGAGATCGTCGTTTCCTCGCGCCCTCAACATATCGTGATCCATCCGTCCCTTATCGACCAGAATGCTCTCACCTCGCATCCATGGGATCTGTTAGCCGTCCTCCGAATTCCGGGTGATAAGCCCGTCCTCCCGACCGACCTCCAATCTGCCGTCCGCGACGAATACAAAATTCTGGTCGGAATTCCGACCAAGCTCCTCACGACATATGCTGAGCGCGATGAGAAGCTGAAGCGCGAAACGTCGTCGATTTCATTGACCGGATCGTTGAAAAAGGTTCAGTCGCAGACGCGATCGACATCGCAGAATCTCGAGCTGTCGCCGGAGTTGCTCGCGTTCATGGACAAGTTGACGAGGGAATATGGTGATCGACCGGTGACCATGCTGAATTTGTTGCATTTTCATCATCCGGATGGGAAGAAGAGTTATTATCAATATGGCCAGGCATTTATTCCTGTCGCTGGGAAGCGGGGAGGAAATGCCAAGCTGGTTGGGAATGTGGTCAGACCGAATGGTAATATTGACTCCCGGGGTGATTGCAGTCGACCGGAGCAAGAGTGGTGGAATGAGATCTCCATCGTGCATTATCCGTCAATTCGGCATTTTTGTGACATGCTTGCGGGTGAGGATTATCAGGCTATCAATGAGAAGTATCGACTATCGGTGAGTTCACCTCGTTGGAAGCGTTGTTCTTATGCTAATTGACTAGGCTCTTCGTGATACGTTCCTGCTGTGTACTACCGAATGGAATGTTGATACTGCGAGATTGTAGGTGCGGTGTTGTACATTTACAGTATACATCAAATGCATATATATATAGCTCATGTAGGACTGAATCGGCTCCATTCCCGAATTTTCCTTCCGTAGATGTAGAAGAGAATCGGGACTGGAAACAGAATGGACGTTAGACAGCCCAAAAGCGTCATGGCCCAGTTGACGCCAAGGTTATGAAACTATGATCGTTAGCGCAATCATAGCAAAGTTCGGACGTGACATACCATTGGCAAAGCAAATAAGGGAAATCCTGCTCCTAGACCTGATCGAAAAAAGCAATTGGCCGCAATAGCCGAGTTCGAATTGATGGTATAGCAGTCGATAATATAATTCAAACTCTAGCCATCGTCAGCCACCATTTTATCTGAATAGCCGGCCAACTCACCTGCAGGAATATCAATAATACGCCGGCTCCCAGAAATGCACCCGATATCACCTGCGGCACCCAAGTAATATTGGGACTCGAAGTCCATCCAAACCAGAACATACCCGCCGGTAAAAGAACGCCACCGATCATCATCGGTATCAACCGTTCCTCAGGAATGACCTTTCCAGTTTTCTCCAGGACACGCTGGAAGCGCACCTTGGTAAAGAAGATGATAATCCCGCAACCACAAAGCACACCCACCGTGACAGCGATGAAAGGCAACTCACCAACACCCATGTTCCAATCGCGTTCCTCCTGGAACGAGATCGGATAGGCCTCGAAGCAAAGATACAGAAACCCGTAGATGAAACCCATGTACAGGGTTATGAGGACGAGAATTGGCTCAAGCGCAAGCATGACAAATGGCCTAAGAAGGTAATTGTGCGCAATCACCTTTAGGTCCACCGGTTTCTCTTCGCTCTTGGCGTGTAGGGCCCAGTTCTTGGTTTCGTATCGTAGGCGCTTAGCCCGTTGTTGGAGCAGGACAGGCTCGAAAGTTTCGGGTACGAAGAAAAAACAGACCGTGCCGAAGAAGAAGGCCATGATGGCTGTGATGTATTCGGTCCAGCGCCAGCCCAGATACGACATGGTGATAAAGCCGCCGACAACAGGGCCGGCTACGGGGCCAATGAAGGTACTTGCTGCGAATATCGCGACAGCAACTGCGCGATCCACGGGGTCAAAGATATCTGCCAGCATTCCTCCAACCTTTGTCGTTAGCTTCGTCGCAGCCAAGAGAAACGAAGAGAACTCATACAATTGCCAATGGCGCACTGGCAAAAAGACCACCGAAAAACCGACAGACGAAAATTGTCTGCAGGTTCTGTGCCACGGCCACTGGAATCTGGAAAATAGCGAAGGCAAAGAAACCCACAAAGAGCGGCATCTTGCGTCCATACAATTCCGACAGCGGCCCGAATATTAATGGTCCAAAGCTGAATCCCAAGACGAATAGACTAGTTCCCAGCACCATGACCTCTTGCGACACGCCGAATTGCCATGAAGTGGGCTGCACGGCGGTACTAAAGACAGACGAGGCAAATGTCACTGAGATGGTCATCAGGCCGAGCATGACGGTGATGGTCCATTTGCGCAGGGGACTGAAATTCTGGGGATGTTCCTGTCGTAGTGTTAGTATTGTACTTGTTTACGCATCGGTCTGTTACATACCAAATCATCCGGCCCATCCCAGTTGACAATGTTCACGTCTTCATCCTCTTCATTCTTCTTTTCATCTGCCATTGCGTCGAGAGACCAGAGTAAAGGCGACAGGGTTGTCTGTGTGCCGTGCTCCACTGCCATATTGCAAATGCAAATGGATTATAGTGTAGCATAGCCTTGCAAACTGCGTTGAATAGCCGTATACTTTAAAATGTTGAATTATACAAATGATGTCATCATGTTGAAACATACATTATTCAGGTGGCAACTGGTGAATACTCGTACCGAGACGAATCGAAGTCATGTCATTAGAAGTTGATTCTGTTGATATCATTGCATGGATAGCATTGTATTGTATGCCACAAGGTAAAGCCACTGACGTATCTTTCAGTTCGTTGCCAGGGACCATTTCCGCTCCCATTAAGGCCCCTTCCTCAAAACTACTTCCGACCGCCGTATCTCTGATGCCAGGACTAGGAAGAAGTGATGACAATGCATTTGTAGAGATTGATATATAATTCAATGTATGACGCTCTATAACATTGTATGCAAAAACGAGCCTTGCGCTGTGAATAAATCTAACTTCACGGGTATTCTATAAAAGAAATCTATCAGTCGGGTCATGACAACATTAAACAGGAGAACCCCTCATGGTCTCCAAACAAGCTCTATCCCGAATAAACAGGTCGATGCCAGCCTCAGCACAACCATTTCGTACTGGTTTCACCATTTCGTAGACCCGCGGCTTGATGACCTTCTCAGTTGCGTTGCTTCTCCCATCATATCCCGAGTCTTCGTAGTCTTCCTCGTGGAAGAAACCCTCAATGTCCAATCGTTGGAGTGCCGGAAAGCGCGAAATGCGGTGGCTAAGCACCATCCGCACCTGGTTCAACAGCATTGACAGTGTGTTCTCCTTGCACCCTTCAATATAGAGCGATTCAAGCGAGCGTGGAAGGATATCCGGAAGCGAGATGGACGGTTCGACATGGTAGCGGACATCAAGGAGGTTCGGGAGACGAATTCGCATGTCTTTCAGCACAGTGAACTCGGTCAGGGACCCGAACCATTCGTCGTGGGTCTCGTTGGCGCCCGCGATGGTGAAGGGCAAGTGGTGGCCGCAGGTGTCGAGCCAGAGCGTCTCCAGCGTGTTCTTGCTGCCTGCCAGGGATTGGTAGAAGGCGGAAGGTTGGTATCCCTCGGCGTGGAGGTGCAAATCCGAGTGTTGGTATTTGAACGTTTTGAGCGACGAGCAGGAAGCGATTAGGCTCTCCATTCCCTTCGAGCCGTTGCTAGCGTTGAGCGTAATCTCCGAGATGGATGAGGACGAGTCAGTAAGTGGCGTGCTCGGAGGAGATCCCCGGGCTTCCTGAGCAGAATCGGATTCCAGCACCATGTCGGCGGAGAGGGTGCGCATTAGCGGCAGTCGGAAGAAGGGCAGAATCTGCGATGGCAGGTAGTTGCCCTTGGTGTCATCAGCATCGTCTTCCAAGTGGGTCAACGACACTTCTTGTAGCGATCGGAAGGCTGAGCGTTCCCCGTCGATAGCGCGGGAAAGTGTGCGGTCGAGATAGGTGTTGTGCTTTGGGTAAACTAGACGAAGCTGGCGGAGATTGCTGACAAGCGGCAGCAACAGCGCTATCCATGCCTCCGACACGCCGTGCTGGAGATCCTGCTCCCACTGAGCGTGCTCTTCGTCTGACTGACTGATGGTCCGGACCCATTGAGTCAGTAGCGGGCGTTCTTTGTCGGTGATATGTACATAGCCTGTTGACGGCTTGTCTTGCCAGCGATCGAAATGAAGAACTCGTACGGCCCGAGCCAACTCTGGGCGTCGTAGTATGGATCCGAGAAAAGATTGAAGGTGCTGACAGGATTTCAACGAAGCTGCCCGATAAGCCAGGCTTAAGAACAGATCATGGAAGCGGCGGCAGACGAATACCAAGTTATAGCGGTCCAGGTGATCCTCGAGGAAGTCCCCAATCAACAGCAAAACATCGTCGGGGAGCACGCGCATCATAAGAAACAAACAAGACAATAAAACAAAAATGACCCCATGGATCCTCCGCGCGGGCGCGGGGCGAGGAAAAAGCAACTTTTAAACCGGGTCCTGACTTGGGCCTCTTAAGGCTTCTCCCCACCGGTCCCAAGCCCCAAGCCCTAGCACACTGATCCCCAAAATCTTCCGGCGAATCAACGCGCCTGGGGAACCATGCTTAGCGGCTCCGCTGTAAGAATCTTAACAGGCTAGGTCGCCTCCGGCCGCGGAGAAGGTCCGCGGTTCAACCTTCTCTAGAAACCTTGCCTAATTTGGCAGGACTGCCGTTGCGCTGTGGAAATGCACTTTTTCTCAACCGCCCACTGTAGAGACGGAGAAGTGTGGGAATCTAGGATCTCTGTACTCTAATGTAGCGCGATATCCTCCGGTGGGTGGGTGGAAGATTTTTCATCGGGCCGCATGGCCAATCACGAATCAATTAGCATTGACTTACACTGTGGCGAGTCATGGGAAAGGACTTTTGTCCGATGCAGGCAAATTTGTATGTGCTCCGAGCTTTTCCCAGAGTCAAGATAGCAACAACGGCGAATTCTTCCATTTGTGTAATACCCGTTCGGTTAACCTGACTGCTCCAGCGATACATATCCATACCTGATGGACGAATTCTGATTGCTTGGCAAATGGAAGAATGCGGAGTATGAGGAAGAGCTGCATAGTGCGGAGTACTCCATACACTAATGCCGTGCCCCTCTCTTAGTGATGTGTGTCGTCAGATTTGCGGTTGAGATTGATTTTATGGGTCAGCGTCATACAACATAAGTGTCTTTCCTAGGTCCAGTGGACGACAAGGACAATCGAGGGATGCCGAACAAGTCGCAACTTGGATGCGCTTTGATCTTTCAATGCTGCGGACTAACAATTTTTTTCAATTTTCATTTGAAGGACTAAGTCAACATAAGATTCGCAATATTCGCATAGGACTGCGCTATCACCGGCCTCGCGCCCACAATGGCATACAATGATAGAGGGGGCTCAGAGTAGATACAGGAAAGGATGGCACGAACATCCTGCCATAGAACCAGATATCGGCTCTTACTCTAGGGCTTGTAGTCATCAAGAATCGCCTTTGCAATCTTGACGGCCATGCCGTAGAATACCGTCATAACATGCGAAGAAACCTGCGTCGGTGGTATCGACCCATCGACAACACGGAGTTTGTCAACATCATACACCTGGGCCTTCTGATTGACCACACCACCTTGCTCCCTCGACATCATTGAACATGTACCAACACCATGGTAATTGGCACGGAAGTTCTGTTTGACATAATGTATCCAGTCGCTCAGCGTAGCATTTTGCGGCAGGAGATGACCTGGGATGAGCTCGTTCCCTGTGTACTGAGCCATCTCGTGGGTTCGAGACAACGTGCGTGCTAGTCTCGAGGCGGCGGCCTGACCAGCAACATCCAACTCATTCTCGAAGTATCGGGGGTTATACTCGAAGCTGCGGAGGTACGGATCTTTGTCAAGAATCTTCACGTATCCTCGAGTGAAGGGGATGAGATCCCAAAGGTCAAAGTTGATACGATTATCAGTATCCAGGAAGAGTTCGGCGTAGGTGACATTGTCCTGGAGAAGCCACTTCTGGTAGTTCAGATATTGCTCAAGTAGTGCTGTGCTGTTGTGGAAACCGCCGCCAGCAACCGTTTCCTCCGCCCATTTCTTCAAGGTATCGTTATCATTCAAGATACCCTCGTATGCCCGTGCATCAGGGCCGAAGACCTCGGCAAAGGTAGCGAAGTAGGCCGCTTGTCCTTGACCATTTCCTTGGGCAGTCACTTCTGATCGGACGTTGGTAGTAGTTTGGTCCTGGAGATTCAAGCCCACGGGGAGATCGAGTTTCTGTGTTACATTGGCGTGCTGAAGCACTTCCTTGGGCCCGATTCCGGAATACTGGAGGATTAAGGGGGAGATAGCTGAGCCGGCAGCAAGAAGGACCTCCTGTTTCGCAGTCACGTTCCACCGCCAGTGATCTTTGCCATGAACACCAAATTCCACACCCGTGGCTTTGTACTTTGCATCAGAACTCTTCTGCACATTCTTCTCGAGGTTCACCTTCCCGACAATCTGACCAGTCAAGACAGTGATGCGATTCCTCGTCGTCGCGTTTTCGAGAATTGGCCTCAACCACGATCTGGCCGCATCTGTTCTGATCTGTTCAGGGGTCAGGGTGTTCATGAACATCGAGACGCCTCGGGGATCTCCGCAACAGAGATCTCGCTGGGTCGGTGCATCGGGATAGGTGCGGTTGACGGTGCGCATGAGAGCCGGGATGACCTGGGACCAATCGCGTCCTCGGTCACGAGCGCCTACCCACACTCGACCCGTTCCATTGCCGGCGTTATGGCAGGTGGGATCATAAGAATGCCAGGAGCCGGAAGTTTCCTTGGTAGGGTCTCGGGGCTTCTCAATCTCTTTCATAAACGGATCAAGCTTACTCCAAGTCCACTCCGTGTTTCCAAAGACATCACTCCACGAGTCAACTTGGACCTTGTGTGGACGGGTCCATGTGCCTCCGTTGATGAGAGTCGAGCCTCCGAGGCCATTACCGGATCGGATGATTTCAACGCGGTTGTGGACCTTTTGTGGATTAGTCTCATAGGCATGGTCCACGCTGCTGCCGAAGATTTGACCGTAGGTGTTGAGGTCGTCGATGATTGGACCATACTCGGATCCATAGAAGCCGTTCTCGATGACCAAGACGGTGAAGTTCGTGCTTGCGTTCTCTAGCAGTTTAGCGGCGACAGTCAGACCAGTGAGGCCGCCTCCGGCAATCACGTAATCATATGTCGCGTTAGCCACCAGAGAAGGATCTCTAATAACCCCAGGGGTGATGGGCTTTTCTTGGTGAGAGGGTTTCTTGGTATCTCCGGTCTCAAACGGAACTTGGGCATGCTGGGAGAATGCCGTAGAGGCAAGCAGGGCGATGGCGCCCAGGAATGAATATTTCATGTCGAACATAGGATAAAAGCTTGAGAGAGCCGGTGCTATGGTTAATATTCTGCTTTATCCCAAAGTAGGATATTGAACGCATTTTTAAATGGTAGCCGTTGACCACTGGGTACAAAAGTTCAGTGACATGTTGCATTATGATCGCAAAACAACTGGAACGTACTGTACCACATTCTCTCCAGGCAGCTGATACCTGAAACCGGACTAAGGAGGTTCTACTTGTTGGCTAGAAGGTATCCATGACGTCGCAGACTATGTTTAGCCAGGGCAATGAAATCGGGGCTGGCTGAAATTGATAGCATACCAACGTACATACCAAGTCATTGAAGGCAATGGTACTTCTCAGCTCAGATCAGTCAAGCCCCATGGTTACAGCAGAAGTGAGGAACGTCCGGGATCACTGTAATCGTTCCATCATCTAGCATAGCATGGCTCCGTTTCTGCAGCCAGTCGTTATACATCATAGTCAGCCAGCCATCTTGGTCAGCATATGCGACCTCTCTGCTGAAAATATTCTGTAAAGGCAATGGCTATATCGTCAAAGTAATTTTTTCTCTCGAATTTTTGAATAACCTCCCTCCGTCTCAAGTTTTGTCTACCGCATCTGCACCGGTAATGGACGGATGCCCAAACCATGGACCATAATAAGCTGTGGGTATTAGTGCGCACTAATTTGATCGGAGGATGGCGCTGGAGACAACACCAACATTGTCGACAACACCATCCGTCAAGGTCGTCTTGCTGAGCCGGATGCGGTGGCTTCTCCCCGATAGCATGCTCGAGGTGGGTATCAGAACGGCAAGGGGCTCGGGCCGTAGAATTTGACCCACATTTGCTGAAGACTCACATAACTGCATCAATACACCTGGATACCAGCAACTAGTTCTATACCTGGTAAGCTTCGGTAAGCCTATTCGACTAAGTGTTTTGACACTCCTTGTATATATGAGACAATGTGACATCCTACACTGCAATAAGACATAACAGAGATATCATTGTCATTCAGTATCGTTGAGAAACATCCAGAAATTCATCAAGATTGTTAAGACAAAAAGTACAGATTAAGCTCATATTATCCTAATTCTGTAAGCCAGACTCACTCCAAATGAGTACAGGTTTCAGAACGTTTCCAGCCTTCATCTCTTGGAATGCTTGCTGTGCGTCCTTCACGTTGTAATACCGTATCAACCTCTCAAGCGGGTAATTCCCTTGATTGTGTTGTTCGATCAAGAACGGGACCATCTAGAATTCTCGTCAGTCCATACTACCGGAAACGTGTGTGCATGAGGAAGTTCATACCTCGGCCGCAACACTTCCTCCCTGATGGCAACCGACATACTCTCGTCCTGACACAAGATGCGAAAACACATCCACTGCAACTCGCTGCCCCGGCGCAGGAGCACCCGCACTTGTTGCTCGTCCTCGCATCCCCAACGATTGAATCATCGTCTCGATTACGCTCAGCACACCGGAGCAGTCCAGCGCATAATCCACGCCCTTGCCTGGTTTACACAGATCTTGAATCTGTTGAAGGAGATCCTTGTCCTTGCCGTTGATGAGGTGCGTTGCGCCGAGTTCACGAGCCAGTTCCAAGCGGTCCAGCTGAATGTCCACCGCAATGATCATAGCAGCACCGCGTATCTTGGCTGCCATGACTGCACTCAGCCCGACACACCCGGCGCCAAAGATAGCCACCTTGCTTCCAGGTTTGACGTTGAGGGATTTGAAGATGGAGCCAGCTCCCGTTTGCAAACCGCATCCAAGGGGTGCGAAGAGCTCCAATGGCGTCGAGTCGGGGACACGGATGAGAGACGACCCACTAACGAGGGCAATGCGGGAAAACGTACTTTGACCGAAAAAGTTCGCGAAGACCGGGGTCGACGGGTCCTTGGCCAGGGAAACCGTCTGGGTTCCATCCAGACGTTTACCACCAAAGTTCAGCGGGATCATACTCTCACAGTATGCCGGATAACCCTCCGTGCAGTGGGAGCAGTCGCCGCAGAAATTGTAACTGAGGAGGACTTTGTCCCCTTTCTTGACATCTTTCACGGAAGAACCGACTTCAAGAACGATACCGCCGCCTACAATCTTTACTTGGCGATTGTTTTCCAGATGAGAAACGGGGGAATGGGTTATGCTCACCTTCGTGACCAAGGACATTAGGAAACTGTGCTGGAAGCTTCCCTTCCATACAGGCAATGTCCGTGTGGCAGATACCCGTGGCATGAACCTCCACGAGGGCCTCTGTAGGCTGCAGGGTGTCTAGCGTGATGGGGGTAAATTCGGGGTCCGCCCCGAGAGAGTGGACGACCAGTGCTTCGGTGGAATGTGTCATGATTAATGGATAAGTGAGTAAGCACTCCAGAATAGACGGATGTATAAAACTGAAAAGTTCCGTGGTTCAATTTCTCGGGGCCCCGAAGGCACTGGTTTTTATATCCGTTTTCTCAACACCCAACTCCTATATCCTCCCCTCGTTTTTACCCCGCTACTGCCCCCGTGGGGAATTGGGAACGCAAAAGGAAACAGGAGTGTATCGATGCCCGGGGGTTTGGTTCTGCGGGGAAGTTGGAACACCATTACGGGCAGATCCTGTCGTCCGGTTATGAGGTTGGGACGGTGAGTGGTTCGCAGAAGGAAGCTTATCTGCTTTTCGGGAGTTTTGTCGGCTGCTGGAGTCGGGCTCGATCAGCAAAGCACATATATACTCCGATAGTGAGCACACGGACTGAAGCGTATAGTTCGGGATCTTCGCCGTGTTTTGTCGATGGTGCTCCTCCCCGCATGCAGAGGCTATCCGAGGTAATAATATGCACTCGGCAGCAAAAGTCGGCCTGATATACTTTGACGATGCTTAAAAGCTTGACTGTCGTTTATAGAAACACCATACACTTGGACCATATGCTTTGCAGGACTCTAAGTGTTCCGTTCCCGTTGATACTTGAAACGCTGCGAGTATTCCGTTATGCACAGCATTGACGTAGCATTAATACAGGTAAAATGGTATCCCTACTTTCTGTATCGAAATCTCCTATAACAGGGTCAGCAAACTCGTCCGTAATAGCCGCTGGATGCTGACCGACGATGGAAGTACAGCGCTCGTAGGCATTTAGTTATTTGCGCTGCTGAATATATCGTCATTCTGCAAAGGATTTCTTATTAATGAGCAAGCAGTTTGAAGAAGAAGTAGTGCATTGATGGCAGACGTAACCAAAGAGTGCCATGGTCAAGGAAGCTCTTGCTAAGAAAGAACGGGCAAATTCATCGGCTTGTCAAGTGAATGGAACAAGAAGATCTGGACGCGGGAGATAATCGAATTTATATCATAAGCCACAGGACCTTTGTGGACATTGACCGGGCGCTGAACAGATGTGAACAGTAAAGTACTCGACACCGTCAGTCCTTAACAATTGTTATACAGTTATACTCCTACCAATCTTGGCTCACTGTCCACTTGATATAGCTATTAGTGCACGAGTGGCGTGGAGCAAAGGTCGGACCTCTGCTGCCATTCCGAAGAGAATTCTACCCCGACCGTATCAATAAAACGTATCCTAGAGGCACTCGCCGAGCACTATTTCGGGAAGAAAGTAAGAAGAAACGTGTAAACATGCGGGAAATTCCGGATAATCTGAGCCCGTTGATCCACATCAGAATATAAATAACATCGTGTCAGACGAACACACAGCTGAGTTGTACTCTTTGCCGGTTGCTGCTATGACGAAAATCCGTGAAGTCACGGTCCTATACCTGAAGCCTGGAACTGACCTGTCCAGCCCCGAAAATCATGCCAAATATACCATCGGCATCAAGACTTTGACCAGTCAGCCTGGGTTTCAGCTACTGCAGGAGGGCCGGTCAAAGACTGAGGAGGAATTGTTAGTCTGGTTGACCGGTATGAAGCAGAAATGCCTCTCATGAAACGGCCAGTCTCCCTAACAATGCTGCTCAGATTGGAATGACCTACTCGATCACGAAGCATTCATAGCCAAATCGGAGCCGTACTCGAAAATGGTCGATGCACTCCTGTCGATGTGTGATACGGACCGCAAAGACTTCCTTGAGATCAAACACGTCCCACCAACTTCGTCTTTTCTGGATCTGTCCATGACCGGTATTAAGGGTGCCAACTTAACGACAACAATTTTCTGGCTACGAATTCCCGAGGGAGGGTCGTTGGGGCAGTTTGCCGCGGCGGTAAAAAGATTGCGGGGTGAACTTGAGCACCGTGGACAAGCGGTAACAGGCGGTGGTCCAGTGGAAACTCCTGGGGAAGCTATCTTGTTCATACAGTCTCGCGAGGGCCCGGGGCTCGAGAAAGAGGAGATTGCCGGGATTCTTGGGCATGGAGCGAACATCAGTCGTTCTGGTGTGTTCAAGCTGTCTGACAATACTTAAAGACGTGTATATACATAACACAAGTAGCATACACAAGTTGGGAACTTGACTCCTCTACTCGCTATTGTGACATCAATTACGATCACCTTGTCCAGCGCTAATATCCTTCAGATGTAATCTTCGGCTCCTATCCTTCTTATTCAATGATTTTACAGCCACACCGTACCGCCACCACACCGCCACACCATTATCGCTATCGTCGCACTCCGAAGCAGTCTGAAAAAGTCAACCATCACACTCGTTTGCTCTCTCTCCCTCTCTCACACCCTCTTCCGGCACATCAGAGAATGATATGCTCAAATTCCTTCGCTCCGTAATAGCTGCCATGACTTCTCCCACTCGCGTTCCCATCCCCGCCAACGGGGTAGACTACCGTGGCAAAATCGTTCTGGCGCCGATGGTCCGTTCTGGAGAATTACCATCTCGTCTCCTCGCTCTCAAATACGGCGCGGATCTCGTATGGGGCCCGGAGACGATTGACAGGGCACTCATCGGTGCGTCGCGCCGTGTTAATCCTCGCAACGGAAATATTGAGTTTACCCGCTTTCCTTCGAACGGTGGACGCACCACCAAATCTACTAAGGAATCCATCATCTATCGCATCGACCCGGTTCGTGAGAAAGGGAAGTTGATTTTCCAGATTGGCACGGCTTCCCCTGAGCTCGCTGTAGAAGCAGCCAAGACTGTAGCTGGGGATGTGACAGGTATTGATGTCAACTCAGGATGTCCAAAACCATTCAGCACAAGTGGCGGCATGGGTGCAGCTCTGCTGCGGACACCTGATAGATTAGTCTCTATTCTTGAGGCGTTGGTTAGGGAAGTTGGACATCCATTTCAAATTGGGATTTCAGTCAAAATTCGCATCCTAGAATCACCTGAAGAAACCAAAGATCTAGTTTCGCGACTAGTCCGGACAGGAATCACAGGGCTGACAGTTCATTGCCGTACAACCCCCATGCGGCCCCGTGAACGAGCAATCCGTGATCAATTGCGGATGATTGCTGATATTTGCCACGAGGCCGGCGTTGCATGCCTTATGAATGGAGATGTTACCTCGCGTGACGAGGGCCTCGCATTGATGAAAGAATACAATGTAGACGGAGCGATGATTGCTACATCAGCCGAGGCTAACCCCTCGTGCTTTCGCTCAGAGGCGGAAGGCGGCTTGCTTCCTTGGAGAGATGTTGCTCATGCTTATCTGCAAGCCTGCTTGGAGACGGAGAATCGATACGGCAATGCCAAATATCTCTTGAATATTCTGGTTCCAGGCAGGAACAAAGAGTTTGAGCACTCAAGATCGTCCAAATCATACTATGATTGGTGCTATTCGCTCAAATTTGATGACCTTATTCCTGATGCGATTCGAGTCGATGAGTTTATGAACCTGGCGCACAAATCTATCTTCAAAGTCAGAGACGACGCACGGAGCAAGGCTGTCCAGAATGCCCTGGAAAATAATGAATCTGCACGAGCTGCTGGCGGCGGCCCTGGTTCGATCCGCACCAATTCAATTCCGCTTTCTACTTTGCACAAGACGCCCGAAGGAGACGTTGTCCTTCCTGCGCCGTCGCAGTGCGCTCAGAAGCAACAAGTCGCAGCCTAAATTTTCGGCATGCGGTCTTGTTCTCTGTCCATGACGGTAAATATGAATTTTCATGTTGATATGCGAATATCCTTCGCAACCGTTATATACCGTATCCAGTTATGCATTTACATTAGATTTTTGCAATCACCCACCTTTGAAAGTGGCCAATGCCTGTATATCTTCTTCCTTTCGTTAGTCTGGTTGAGGTATATCACGTAGCAATTTTATTCGGTTTGCCTTGCGTTGTCTTTTTGGGCTTGTAATACATGTCATCGTTGCGGCCAAATATATATCGGAAGTGCGTATGCTTGATGTATTAGTATTGAAGCAAAAACATAAGCGCGACCTTTGATAGAAGGTTTAACCCCTTGATACTATCTTAATGAAGCCTTGCCAACATTCCTCGCTTATTACATGACCGCTATGTACTTTAAAGGTACCATTCTCTTGAAAGACCGAGATACCATATTTTCTTTCTCTTTCTCTCTTTTCTCTTTCCTTTTTTTTTTTTTTTTTAATCCAGGAGAGAATGTATAGAGAGATTTAACTGCTCTGTATTGCGAAATGACATGGATATTGCTACTGTTAAGTATTCGAGAACACTCCCCGTCGAGGGAATCCCGGACGACATGCCAACATTTTTGGGCATGTATGGAGAGATCTTGTCACTACTGACGCCATTGAAGCTGCTTGGATAACTACGACATAAGAAGACAGTGGGAGGTCCGATGATGTCTAACTTTGCAAACTCCGATATAGCCACCTGAACGAAGTCTGGAATAAGTAGGACAACAATATCGAGAAGGAAGTCGTATATGTAACTGTTCAAACGGAGTTCCGTACTAACCAGCAGAAATGCTACATGACGGGCAACAGGGAGCGCTGACTCGCTCTCGCAACATTTGTGCTCTGAGTTCCATACTCGACCAACCTTTCAGCGAGTGCGATCGTTCGATTGCCGTAGGTGCTTTCAGCCATTCTCAATCTATCGCTTCTCCAAGGGGAATGAAATTAAAGACAAATTAGTCAGTAATCATAATTGCCAACCAACAACCCGAGGATGCAAAGATGCCGCTCCTCGCCCCCGATCAAATTCTGGCCACGTTTATGAGACATTTCCCCATCCTTCTGAACTTGGTCACAATCCCGTTGGGGATAGTCCACAGAGTACAGTAACCGGATGTGAAGCGATTATGCTCGAGTCATTCCCATTTCGGCTTTGGCTACGCTCAGCGATAGCTATCGGTTGGAGGGCTCTGTCTCGGCGATAACCAAGGTGAACATGAATTGGGAAGTCAGTAAGTTTCAACAAGCTAGTCGATGCAGCAGTTGATTGTGGTCTGTATCTTCCATAGAACCGCAACAAAACAATGAATAATTGATGTCACGCTATATTACCCAATGGATGCTCGTCCATATGTACTGTAAGGGAATTCGAGCATCAAAATATGCTGTAACGGGCCTGGAAAGCGACGAAGGCAGCTGTGTGCGATGATTGTAATGGCCTGCCTACAGTACTCTGTACCTTGCCCGCATATCAAGAAGTTCCAGGCAGCGAAAATACATTGTACATGGACCCATCATACAGTAACAATGATTCTATACTTTCCTTCCCCTTATCGAAGTTTCGCCCGAAGCGTACAGACACAATGAACTTAATATCCGAGTCCCATCCCCGGAGGCTCGGAGCGACAATCATGGTCAACTTCCGATTCGTCAGCAAGTGATCGGCGTGCCAAATTGCAAAGCTTCTGGTGACGAAACCAACTAGCGTGATTCATAGCCAATGATTGCTCGTGCCCGCCTGGAAGTCCGTCAACTGTCATTTGTGATTTGTCGCCAACATTGCAAAAAGAATGGCTTAGGACGGAAAGATCGGCGGATGCCGCGCGTCCAATTCCCAGCTGGTTAAATTTAGGTCAAAATAAAGCCCAATTAATCATGCGTATCCAGATGTTTGAAGGGGCATAGGGCGACGTAGCCAGTGGGGCGTGTGGAGTGAAAACTGCCGAGCCAGCATTAAGCTACGGCGCTAGTCTAGCGTTCTGGAAGAGGCTGATCATAATGGAAACACTGTAGACATTGGAAAGTCGAGGACTCGTAGCCTTGAACGGATGACTTTAACGTTCTGCTATGTGTAGTGTGCGTTTCTTACATCTAGGGATCGGGGCATCAACGGGGGGGACATCGTATTGATCAAGCATGACATGGAACGCTGCCTTCATCGGAATAAATCAATCCTCCGGAAGGAACGATTCGCCCCGAACATGGGGCTTAGTTGCTCCCAGATGCACCAAACGTCGAAAGAGCCATTTGCCAAGTCCAATAGTAGATGGGACGGCCCGAGCACTAGAGAGAAGTCTGTCCCAGGAATAGGAGGTGATAGATGTCCCAATCGGTAAGTATTGAAGAATCATCCGCCTAGATTCAGATCCACCGGTTTCGTAATGCTACGACTTTCAGAGTTAGATGCTCTCAGTACAGGTCACAATCGCGTCAGTTCAGCCCAATGGACTACTATAGCAATTTGCTCGTACGTACTCCGCCTCAGCTGCACATAGTATAGCTAGGAGAATGGCTGACGACGGCCGTAGACACCGCTACGTCAAGTGGATTGTTATGGAGGAGTGTAATAATACCAAAAAGGAGGCGTGATAGCTGGCACATGGATATCGAAAAGCTATAAAGAGCGTTGTCTGCCTTCGATTATCTTTTCTCGTCATCACCAATCCAATCTCCTACACTCTCTTCGCAACAACCATTTTCTCAACTCAAACTGTCACTTCAAAATTTCTCTTTCAGTGATAACCATTTCCAACTCGCCAGCATGAAGGTGTCTGCTGTTCTCTCCACCTTGATGGTCGCCGGGCTCGTGTCCGCTGCTCCTCCGGCCCCTCGTATGTTTATACACAGTTGATCCTTTGTCAACATACTGACCTTTTCAAGGCCCAGCCGACCTTCAACACCACGCACCGCAGGGTCCCGCCGATGTTGCCTTGCCGCATGACAAGCGTGGCGATGTCCCTCCTCAGTTCCCCCCTCCTCCTAAGGACGATCACCACAAGCGTGGTGACGTCCCTCCTCCCCCGAAGGAGCCCAAGGACCCGCCCAAGGATGACCACCACAAGCGCGGCGATGTTCCTGCTCCTCCCAAGGACCCCAAGCACGCCCCTAAGCCTAAGCCGGCTCACAACTGAATGAGGGCTGTTTGATTGGTCGAAACCGATGGAAGTCGATTTCCAACATCAGTCCCGGAGAGCTTGTCGGCTAGGGCGAGCAAAGGAGATACGCTCTCTCGATTTAATTTTCTTAATCATATTATTAAACATCCAAACTGGATATAATTTTGTGTCTTTGATATCTGGATTGTCTTTCGTTAAACATAGTAAATGGATTGGTCGACCACAATTTTTGCTCCTCCTTTTCCTCTTTTCCTCTTTTTACTTTCATTTCGCTTCTTTTAGGCTTCGATGTTAACTGGACTTGTTCATTGAAACCTGTTGCGTCTAACAGTATGGAGAAGAGGAGTTGTTAGGGCGTCTCAAGTTTGTAAAGTTTGTAAGAGCGCTTTGAGCAGCCGTAGCGTAAGAACACGATATCGGAAATAACAATTGTAGTGCTAGTCTAGAGCCATCGAAAGTGCGTACAAAGGAATCTCTACCAGTTAGCATCCTTTGAGAAGAAATTTGAAGTCATCATGCCGAGCTCTTTTTGTGTAAGCGTGTCGTATGTCTCAATGCCCGAACTTGCCGGCGGTGACATAAGATACATCGCTACCCCGATGCCTACCTCTTTGCTTTGATAGCCGCGTTGCTGATTGTAAGATAATGTATCAAACATCCAGGTGGTGAAACTGAGCTACATGGAAACAATTTCTCTGTGGATAGAAATGCCGACTGTTGGTGGATTTTCTCCGCCGTTCCTTCGATGATGTATGATGAATGAAACTGGGGCCCGGAGAACATGCAGTTTCACAGAAATATGAGATTCACCATCGTAGGCGCTCGATTGTAACGTGTAGCTTATGGTCGTATGTACAGAAGATTGTTTTCAATAGCGTCGACATGAAATACCGAGCGGATAAATGGTTCCTTGTTCAAGCCCAAGACGTAACGTTACCAAGTGGACCTGAGGGCAGACTTTGAATGAGTTGGTTGGGAACCGACCAAAGACAATGATCGAAATTGACTTTGTCTAAAGGGACTATGGGGTTGTTCCTCTGCAAGATGAGTTTAATTTCTTTGTCGTCCTGTACATTCCGGTTAATCATCAGCACTTCTTATGCGCCAATAGAGGACATTCAGTACGCTGAGACAACCGTAGTTAATGAAACGCATCACTGCGCTAAATTTAGCAATGCAACCTCAGTATATATGACAGATGTATATCCCTATGCCTTTTTGGTGAAGCCTCTTGGTCAACTATTTCAAAGTAAACACCCACCATGACGTTGCATCCTGCGGACCTCACGGAATCCGAGTCTCGATCACGATTGAAAAGACTGTGGCTGCCTCGGCACGTATTGTAGTCTCTACTTAGTCCCTACTATTATCCGTATTTCTCGCTACTTTGCTATATCGTACCGCTACCAATTCGTTCTGTGCTATTCCAAGTTCCTATCGAAATAGACAATTCGAAATGAGCATCAATGAATATTTCTACTACGGATATTCTTTCAATCCCACTTAACCAATTATGAGAGTATCCTCTGTCGCAAAGTGATACTGGGGAACCTCCAGATTCAACGGCGCAGGGCCTCTCCGCGCCCGCCCAGAGATATCGTAATGGGATCCATGACACGGACAGAACCAACCTCCATAGTCACCTGCCTCACCAATTGGGACACACCCGAGATGTGTGCATACGCCTACATATTGTTAATCATGTCCACTCGCTGTTTGAAATCGACTGTCCCAGCTTACCAAGCATGACCAACCATTCTGGTTTCTGTACGCGGTCTTCGTCCGGCTGGGGATCCCGGAGATCCTTCCAGTCTATCTTGCGAGCTTCGTCGATCTCATCTTGTGTCCGATGACGAATAAAAACAGGCTTTCCACGCCATTTAATGATCACCTATTCTCATTAGTCCGTGCCACTGTCAATTGCGTGCTGAGAAACTTGCATTCTTTCCCTCCGGAATCGCTCCAAGTCCAATTTCGACCTTCGCCTGGGCCAGTACATCCGCCGAGGCGGACATGTTAACCAAGAAGTCTTTTCAATTAGCATGATCTCCGAACGGTATTACTTGGGATAGATACCATGCAAAGTGGCCTTGGCTCCCGCGGCCGAGATTACTCCCAACGTCCCGACCATAAAATACGAAAACACCTGGTTACTCCGCACCGGCTTGTGTGAGGCGTGCTTCCGTCCAAATTCAGGAATCTTCAGGGTCGCATCGAATCCATGTTTCTGGGTTTCGGTTGGAGTTTGCAAGGCAGTTTTGGTCCGGGTAGATTGTTGGATTGCTCTTTTCTGGTATGAAAGCACTCGGGGAATAAACTTGCACTGCGGCAAGAGCGACATGCTGCCTTTGGTGCAATTGAAGCGACAGAGTGGAATCCTCTACGCCTGTAGAAATGGTATTGCGAATGAAGACATGTGGCTGTCAGTTCGACATCATCCATGCGGACATTGTATCATAACATCGTTGCAGTGATGGCAATGCTTCCGATGTAACCGCCCGGCACTTTTGACAGCCTAATGGCTTAGGCAACCACCGATTTTCACGGGCTCGGTAGCCAGTAGATATTGACGAAGTGATATTCCTATTTAAACTAACTAGTAGCCATCGACGAGAATATCGAATCTGGAGAGGAAGGAAAAAGAGAAATCATCTAGGCGATGAGGAGTCTTTATAGGCATTTGTGCGACAGGGCATAAGCTTTTGCCTGGATTGCCCATATGGCATCGTTTGACGTCGAATACAAAGCAGCTTTTCACTTTTGGTAATGAGCATCAAGAATTTCTACATGGAATCAATTGATCTATTGTACTACAGAGAATGACTACAGTACTAGACTATCAGAATTCAAGAAGAAATATCAAATATCCTCCCCGTCTGCCCTTCGATATGTCAAGGAAACATGGTTAATTCATAAGGAGAAATTTATAGTAGCATGGACAAGACAACATCTGCATCTAGGCAATTCAGCAACTGTGACGGCTCACATATGATAGCTCATATGGCGGCTCAACACTTCGGCAATGGATGATACATCACAAACACTACCCAGTCACGTCGCCAACATTGCGTTTAAAACCACTTCATCATCTAGATAGATTTCCTCCTTTTTTTTTCCTTTCTTCTCCAGATTCGAGATTCTCGTCGATGGCTACAATAGTTTAGATAGGAATTCAGTTCGTTATTATCTACTATTCCGAGCCCGTGACAGCAACCTCCCGAGTTGAAGGCTCCCATGCCTTTTTAAAAAAGCATATAGGTGCTTCATCGGGCGATATGCTGATTGTATTTGAGAGAATTTCACATGCTTTACAAGCCCAACACGCTGTGCTTGAACATGACTCCAAAAGAGATCAAATTGAAAGGCTAGTAGTATCCTTACATCAACTTTATACTAATATTGTGACTAGGACCTCTCGTTATTCAATCAGACTAATCAGTGAACAAGTTACAAAGGCTAAAAGAGCTACAGATCTGGCTCCTTTACATCCTTGTACTAATATATTCACAAGAACAATGGGCATTCCTTGTGCACATCGGATTTCTGGTTTATTAGAGCGAAATGAGGCTATCCACCTAACAGAAATACACCCATTCTGGCGAACTGGCCTTTGCAAAAATGGCCCAGCATATCTTCCACTCCTTGAACCTTTGATTCCTTTACCAAGACCTACGAAACGAAAGCGGGATCAACTGGAGCCAAAAAACAAAGAGCAGGCTATGCATGGGCGAAAGAAAGCACCTTCGAAGTGTACTGCATGTGCCAAAGTTGGGCATACTCGAAGATCATGTAAATAATAGTGATTCCTTTGCTTCTATATCAATTTTTTTTTCGGTCTCAGGGCATTGTACTTTCAATACAATCACATGACTGGTATAATTACCTAATCTTTGAAATTACATAATTTGGGAGTGTCCCTAACGTGGTTCCCGGCCGGTCCGTCATCCCTGCCGGTCCGTCATCCCACCTCAAATTCTCTGTCCCTACCCAACCACCCCTCTTTAAACGCCTACCATGCCACCAAACCGCAATCAAAAAGTTCAAAAATCAGTTGAGCAGGAAGGCAGGATATTGCTAGCTATTAAATCAATTCAAAATGGCAGGATTAGCACAATTGCTGCTGCTGCCCACTCTTTTAATGTCCCTCGCACTACTCTTGCAGATCGGATAAAAGGCATTCCTAATCTGTATGAAGCAAGGGCTACAGGCCATAAATTCACACAGCTAGAAGAGGAATCAATTCAGGATTGGTTAATCTCTATGGATCAGAGAGGTGCTGCGCTTACGATCGCTATGTTAAGAGATATGGCCAATCTACTACTTCAACACCGCGGAGATCATACCCCCCAGACTGTTGGCAAAAATTGGCCAACACAATATATCAAACGACATCCTGGGCTTACTAGTCGATTCTCTCACAAATATGACTATAAACGCGCCTTAATGGAAGACCCAAATACCATTATTGAGTGGTTTAAGCTTGTCGAAAAAACGATTTCTCAATATGGTATCACTTCGGATGATATCTACAACTTTGATGAATCAGGGTTTGCAATGGGAGTTAGTGCAACAACAAAGGTTATTACACAGTCATTTCACACTGGTCGGAGGGGCGTTTTGCAAGCTGGCAATCGTGAATGGGTGACTGTTATTGAATCAATTTGCGCCTCTGGGCGAGCGCTCCCACCATATATTATCTTTAAAGGAAAGAACTTTATGGTATGATGGTTTGACAACCTTCCAAAGCATTGGGCTCTTAATGTTAGTCCAAATGGCTGGACTAGCAATGAAATTGGTGTTGATTGGCTCCAGAAACACTTTATTCCACATATAATGAGCCAGACAAAAGGGAAACATTGCCTCTTAGTCCTCGATGGCCATGATAGTCATCTTACAGCAACATTTGACAAGATTTGCCAGGAAAACAATATTATTCCAATCTGTATGCCTCCACATGCCTCTCATCTTTTACAGCCGCTTGATGTTGGTTGTTTTGCTGTGTTAAAGCGCTCTTATGGAAGGCGGGTTGCAGAGTATACCCAATTAGGCATTGATTCTATCGAAAAAGATGACTTCCTTGATATCTTTCCAGCGGCTCGTGACGATTCATTCAAAGAGTCTATCATTCAAAGTGCCTTCGCAGCTACTGGTTTAGTACCATTAGACCCTGATCAGGTGTTATCAAAGCTCAATATTCGCCTTCAATCTCCACCTCTACCGGATTGACCAGTTTCACAAGGTTCAACATCAGGTAGCAATATCTCTGCCGGTATTCCTCAAACGACTAAGCAGCTAGAAAAACGCAAATCTAGGCTTGATTCTGGTCTAAGTTCAGCTTCTGATAAGATCTCTTCACCTACAAAACGTGACCTTCAACAGTTTTACAATATGTCTGTTAAGCTAGTTCACAAACATGTTTTAATGCGGGATGAAATCAAGCGGTTGCGGGATGGAAATAGAAAGCAGACAAAAAAAAGGGAGAAATCAAAGAAGAGAATGCCTAATACAGGTAGTTTAACAGAGGTTTTGGACCTTACTACCAATGTTGGTGGAGAGGGAGGTGTTGGTGCAAGATATATATCTGAACCTGTACCTGCTCCAGAACCCCAGGTTGAACCTACACTTCCTATTTTGCCCCCTGTACGTCGGCAAATTACATGTTCTAAATGCGGAGTAAAGGGGCATACTTTTACTAAATGCCCGCAGAAGGGTTAAATTGTCAATTTAATGGTGTTTTGGTTCTTTAGCTGGCGTTTAAAAAATATAAAAATTTTGAAGTTTTGATGGGGTGACGGACCGGCAGGGATGACGGACCGGCCGGGAACCACGTTAGTTAAGTGACCCGAAAAACGAGGCCTCGTCATCTGCAACCACTTAGTTAGCAAAAGCGGGAGTGTCCCTATCAATTCCCGTCCAGGATCGGTATATGACATAATCAATGAGCGGTGTTGAGTCCGCGATGGGAATAGTTAGTCCAATTCCTCTTTGAACCGGAGCCTCCTCACTAACGCTACTATTGCTGTGTGGGGATTCTGCTAGTTGCCATAAATATGGCGTCTACTTTATTAAAGGGGACTGGGAGATTCACCTATCCCGGAGAGACGGCTCGTCATGCTGCAACTATTCTTGGCTTCCCATCGAAATTATCCATCACTTCGGCGTACTACGAAAACGCATGTACCGACATTGCTAATTTGGCCTCGGCCATTTCGGCCTACGAGCCAGTTCGATTATATACGCGACCAGAAGATGTTCCGAAAGCAAAGTCAACCGTTAACCAAGCCATTACGAAATACCTTGGGAACACCTCAAATATATCTGTCATTCCTTTCCTCACAAATCATCTTTGGGTACGTGACACAGGCCCTGTCTATGTACGTGGCATTGACGAAAGCGTGCGCAATCGCCGTTTTGCAATCAACTTTCGGTTCAATGAATGGGGAAGAAAAGACAGCACCGGCGACCACGACCGCGCTTCCGATGGGCTTGATTGGCCTATTATGGCGCATGAACAGCTAGAAGAAAACGCAAATTTTGCCCGAAGGGTCATCGAATCGGACATCTCACCATCGAAGGTGAATCTGGTGGAATCAAAGATTTGCTTAGAAGGCGGTGCACTAGTTGTGGATGGTGAAGGCACACTGTTGGCCACAGAAAGTAGCATCATCAACAAAAACCGCAACCCCGGTCTTTCACGGAGCACAATTGAGAAAGAGCTGTACCGTTTACTAGGGGTTGAGAAAATTATATGGTTCCCCGGCAGAGAAGATCTTGATGTTACTGATGTACACATCGACGCTGAAGTCAACTTTGTCCGACCCGGAGTTGTTGTCCTCTCACGCCCTCATCATAGTGTGCCTAAGCTATGGTTAGAAGTTTTTAAGGAGATCAGACAAATTCTGAGTCAATCGGTCGACGCGAAGGGCCGCCGTTTCGAGATACACATAGTTGATGAGCCGGACCCCAAATTTCTCGGGGATGTATCACACGATGCCCCGGCGACGAACTATGTGAATTTCTATTTCGTTAATGGGGGCCTTATTATTCCCCAATTCGGAGACAAGCAACGCGACCAAGAAGCTCTGGCAGTGTTTCAGAAGCTCTGTCCCAACCGCGTGGTTCGGCCAGTGCATATGACCGGGCTTCCACTGGCTGGAGGTGTAATTCACTGCGCGACTCAACCAGTACTTTCCGCTGACGAGTGAGGACGCGTGGATATCCATTATTGCCCATGATGAGCCTATAAATAACTGGTCTTGCGGGTGTGTTAAGCATAGAAAACAGCAATCATGTACCGAATCTAAAGGAGAATAAGTGTCACGGCGCCAGCTGAAGCGGAGCCTGGAGGTCTCGGATTGAGAGGCTCAAAGGGGAGTCGATTATTCCGGACTAAACGAAGTCTATATGGAGATGACTAGTTTAACAAAGAGGTATATTGCCCAACGAACGTATGTACGCGCACATAGCTGGTTGAGTGCTTATCTATCAATGCATATGTATATGTATTTCCCTTTCTTTCTTTCTATATAATCACACTTTATCAGAGCCTGTTTCCATAATAATCCACAGTTATCAAGCAAGTGGTAATAACGTTTCTCCCGGCGACGAGAATTTGAACGGAGATGCCTGGATTGATGAATTCCACACGGACAACGAGATCGCGACTGCCAATGTAGTATTTTCACCATCTGCGCGAACTCATTGGCGTTCCCATGAGAGAGGGCAATTGCTTCGCGTCATCACAGGATCCAGCTGGGTTTGTGATAACGGCGTCGAGCCTAAGCATTTGATGGTGGGAGATATTGTTTGGCGTCCTCCAGGCATAACACATTAGCACGGAGCGGATAATGGAAGCTTTCCGGTTCACCAAGCCATTGCCTATGGCACGAAAGAGTGACTGGAGACCGTCTCAGATGAGGAATACAGTCAGGCTAGGTCGACGGATGACTACTGAATATATGGAAGGGTTGGGTGGGAAGTTTGTGAAAGGAACAATCTCACAAATTGACTGCTAGAGAACATATGCTTTCATTCATGGCGAATGCCTGACCGACACTAGAAAGGCCTGTATTTCCTGGTATATTTGAGACATTTTGAGCTGCATTTTTGGAATTTGCAATGAGTATGTCATGAGATCCTTGTGTACCTATATCTCAACTCAGCCTTGCCATGTGATGCAGGTAAATTTTACGAAGCATAGCGAAGGCCAAGTGGAAAAAGGTTTTTTTTTTTTTTTTTTTCAATACAGCTCATTTCATTTCATTTTTAAATTTTTCTTTTGTATCCTTTTCGAGTTTTGCCAGTATATGCAACAACATACCAAAATAACCTTTTTGAGCACGTTTCGGAGTAATGTCCTCCAATGCCGTCTATTGTGGACTCGAAATGGATTGAGGTGAATGCACAAAAGAATACGCAGCATTGACAACCAAGAGAAAAGACGCCGTACCGGTCACTTTGCAATCAGGAGCGATGAAATTGCTTGAAAATCCAACATCAAAGGCTTTTTGGCTCTCGAGGTATTCGATTTGCTCCGCTGTCAAACGGATGTTGAGAGCCTGGATATTATCCTTGAGATGCTTTGCGACTACCAACAAGAGGTATCACATTTGGCGCTTTCGCCATGACATACGCCAGGGCGACCGCAGTCATGGCTTCTTTGATTTACATGGTCTGATCCTACCAGTGGACATACGAGATGTCAATCCAATCGGTTTGCAACTTCTGCAATGTATCACGGACACTCAAATGGAGGCTTCGTCTAGGATTACCGCAATGTTTTGGGGCTTTGCCCTTTCCCAACTTGTAGGAATGAAAGTCGGCTGTGAACTTGGTAGCAATCACCAGCTGATCGCGGTTTCTTGCGTCGGCCCATCCATTCTCTCCGACCCAGGTCTCCGATTGCTCATCCTGGTAGTTATTCGCGGTGTCGAAAAAGTTTTCTCCGGATCATAGAAGGCGTCGAGAAGTTTGAAATTCTTCTTTGCTCATTGAGCCCATAGAGTCTGCCCAAGCATTGCCGATGGACACGGATCCCAGCTGTAGCAGAAAGAACGCGGTAGCGTCCTAATTTAGTAGTGGGCTCAGGGAGTAGGAGACCAGAGATGCGCCATGATGAAAGTAGTGAAGGTCGTCGTAGATACCGTATCATTAACGCATGTAGGGAGGGAGAGAAGTAACGAGCCTCAATTCGAAATCTGCTCCAAAAGCTTGCTTTGCTGGAAAACTTCCCGTGTAGCCGCCTTGATAAGGTTATATATTTAATTTTCCGACCCATTGGGTTCAGGAAGAATCGGGGAAAGTATCTGAGTTAGTGACATCACTACCAGATCTGCGTGTCACTGTGAATCCAGGATTTCGGGTTACTTCACGGTAGGCCACTTGCCCGTTTGTCCTCGACTACCGAAAAAAGAAAGCCTTATGGAGGCTAGCTAAGGTGAATCTTCGGCAGTGCTTACCAATTACAAGGGAGTCTGCAAGATACATTCAGTTCCTTATCTTTAAGTCGTGTCGATAATAAGTAGCCCTAGTACGGTTAAGTGCCATGCAAGTTGATGACAGAGGTGGGCCAGTGAGCCAGTGGGTGGACCGATATGTGATTGGGTTGGCTCATTTATTAGTCATCAGATTTCTCGCCAAGGACTTGCCCCCTTCACTCGCACCTTTCCTATTCCTATTTCTAAGGGCATCCACCACCCGCTAGTGATCTTGTCATCCTGTCATCAACGTGCATGAATCTTTTAGGTCGGCAAGGACAACTTCCGCGCAACGTATTATCTGATCGCAGACATGAACCGGAGTGTGGAGGGACCCCCTGAAAAGCGGATTGCCTTGCGATCGTTTTCGCAACGCGTTTCTGCCTGGCCTGACGAAGATTGGACAGGGATCACGGACCTCAAAACACGCCGGAGGCTGCAAAATCGCCTGAATCAAAGAGCCCGACGTGAGTCTTTTGCTCACTCAGCTAGCGAGCGTCATCTTGACCATACACACAGGTCTGCAGAACAAAGCACACTCAAAGCCATCGGAGGGCAAGAAAAATGAACATGGTAGTAGTCCTGATGCTGAAGGACAAGTTCCTGTTGGGCTTGATGTTGCACACCGGAATGAACAAATGTCAGCAACACACACCGCCATTGACGCAACTTTGCCCATCTCATTGGAGGATATTGACTATGTGCGTATCCTGGATCTCGATTCAATGGCCACCAAAATGAGAATGCACCGCTTGGAGACAATGGCACATCAATGCTACATGATGGGCTCCCCACGCACGGATCTTTTACTCCACCTGGTGCAGCTCAATTTCACCAAAGCTCTCATGGAGAACGCCAGGATATTGGGCCTCACGTCTGACAAGCTACACGACGATGCTCTCTCACCTTTTAATACCGCTGGGCCGTGGCAATTTGATTTTGAGCGGTCCCTTCCCCCCAGCCTTCAGCCCACCACCACCCAGCGCTCTATCATGCACCATCCATGGTTAGATCTGCTTCCTGTTCCCCAAATGCGAGACAATTTGATCCGTGCTGGAGATTTCGAGGAGGAAGAACGGCTGTGTCTTGAAATGAAAGGGAGTGGACGTGGGCGCTCAAGAAATACCGGCATTATTGTTTGGAGGGACCCTTGGGATCCGGCCGGGTGGGAAGTTACGGAGCCTTTTGCTCGTTCTTGGGGGTGGGTTATTAGAGACTGTCGTGACCTGGCCCATTCCACAAATCAGTGGCGGACATCGCGAAATGAAAGACCGCTCTTTCGTATGAGTTGATCTGGAGTTAATTAATTTCATGGTATTAAATTGAATATGCAACTTTGAATCGAGGAGTCGGGTATAATCAATCAATCTAGTCCGAGGACATGTGAGGAACGCTAGAAGAACGATTGTGTAGCATCACCAGACTTGTATCACCCAGTTATGAAATGGGCGAATTCTCAATCCCCAGTGGCTAACGATGAATCCATTGGTTAAGACCGTGTCATTCTACGGCTGGACCCAATGGTCTTATAGCGTAGGGTAATTTCGTAATTTCCATTTGTTGGTAATAATAACTTGAAAAGAGAGTCCTAGAATGTGGCTTATATACTTAATACAAACTGGATTCCCATTGGTCTGCCGTTTTGACAAAAAGCTCCCATGGCTTATAGCAACAACGTTGTTGAATAGGTACCTGGCGTCTGAGGCGTGTAGAGCATGAGACCAATGTTTGCTACCTGGGGTGCACCTCACGTGCATCTCACCGATGACAACTGTCCGTCCCTTAAATATCACCATTAGCTCCCAAATCTTAAATCGGTTCTGCTGGTCTTGCGCAAAAATGCGTGGGGCTATGCTACGGTCGAACTCGCAGTCACATAGATGGTTGGTGTGAGCCCAGAGGTGTAGTGCATGTCCCGCATCCACGACTCCTGGTACTTGAAACGACTCATTTTGGTTTATTTTATGTAAATTTTAGTCCCCTGCAATTTTATCTGTGTGCTAGTGGCTGCTACTTTGAACCTCAAATGGCTTTACTTCTTATATTGCAATCAGGAAGAGAGTGGACGGCTGGAGGCAGCCTTGTAGAAAAATGGAAGAAACCAGCAATTCTCTGTTCGGTTAAACACTATCCACCAGCAAGTTCCATTCTAGATCCTCACTAGAATAGCCTCAATGACATGGCTTTCCCAAGAGTACGGCAATGCGATCCATCATTGGTGTCCAATCACCTTCCTGGGCTCATATAGGTCATCAATACTCTTCAGCTCTTCGGGGCTGAGCCTGAAGGAAATAGCTTCAACCGCCTCGTCAACCCTTTCCTTCTTACTCATCCCCATAATCGGAGCCGTGATAAAGGGCTTGGATAAGGACCAAGCGCACGTGTGGTATTGGAGAATTCACGCCAGGGCCTGGCCAGGAAGCCCATCGCAACGGGGCTCCAGGGGATCCCACCCATTCCAAATTTGGCGCATGCAGGGTACATCTCCCGTTCCTCCTCACGATAGATAGCGTTGTGGAGATTCTGCATTGATATAAACTCCGTCCAACCATGTATGCGAGCGGTATACTGGTACTCAAGGAGCTGATGAGCCCACATAGACGAAGCACCGATATAGCGCACTCTGCCTGACTTGACGACATCATGAAGCGCCTCCATCGTTTCCTTTATGGGGGTTCTAGGATCGAAGCGATGAATCTGCAGCAAGTCAATGTAGGAAAGGCCGAGCCTTTCCAGGCTGGCATCAATGCTCTCGAAGATATGTTTCCGGCTCAGACCGTACTGATTGACATAGCCAGAGTTGTCCTTTTCGTCATCTGACATCGCCATCGGCTGCTCGGGGCCGCGGCCGACGGGCGCCCACAACTTGGTTGCGATCACGATGTTTTCACGACGCCAATTGTATTTCTTGATTGCCTTGCCAAGGATTTCTTCGGACATGCCGTTGGAATAGGCGTTTGCTGTGTCGAAGAAGTTGAGGCTGGATTCATAGCAATGATTAAGCACAGGAAGGGCTTCTTCTTCTGGGATCGACCACTTGAAGCGGCCTTCAGGATTTCCAAAACTCATGCATCCCACGCCAATTGGAGCGATGCGAAGACCGCTGCTTCCAAGTTGCATGTATCTCATGTCGGTTTCTTCAAGGATGTAGTGGAAAGAAATAATGAATGTGAGGCTCGGAGACTCAAATCTTGAGTAACGAAACGATTCCAATTTATGGACTTTTGGTGAATAAACGAGCTTGCCAACCAGAATCTTTGGAAGTGCCTGGGAATGAGCTTGTTTAGACGCCTCATGCAGCATGATGACAGGTCGTACCTGATTGGCCACTTTTGGGGGGTCGCTAGATCTGGTGTACCATGGGACAGACTTTGCCGAGAGCTTGCTTCGCTTCCGGTGATATTTATGGTAAAGACGCACGGTAGGCCCACAACCACAGTAGCCACGAGAGTTTCAATTCTATGCCTGCACCAAGGAAATATCCCATTCAGGGTGACAAGAATCACACTGTCATACTGTGTGACCCAAATGGTCAAGATATGTAGCTATCAATGATGGGTCAGTTTATGCGTCATCAACCAGCGTGGTCTGATGACAAGTGGGCCAAACTAGTCTATGTACAAAATGTGTTCAAGAATAAATAACATAATTGGACACCGGCTGCCCGGACGGCCGCGGGCATTCTCCCTAAACAATCATACTCTACTTATGAAGCCTTTTTGTTAACATACTCAACATGACTGGGCTACCAAAAGAAGAGCGAGTGAAATTAGCTCTCGAAGCTTTTATGACCCGCCTGAATGGAACCACCTCTTGCAGAGAAATGCCTGCCAATGGTCGAAAACTACCAGATCTCGAAGAAACCCTTTCTAGACGGATCCCTAGTATGGATCAACGTGGCCTGCCTATACGGATATCAAATGTACACCATCTTGCTTGTGACGGTCTCGTTCAATATGTACCTATTGGAAGAGTATCTGGCGAAATACTAGCATCAGGAGGGAAAGGAAAGATGCTGGGCCTGCCAGCGCTGAAATATCTAGTGTGGGAGGGGCCTGGCCCTACTCCAAACAGAACAAAGGAATCAGAAACGGAATCAAACATGTCATGTGACTTAGCGAGCACTCATGCTCCGTGACAATATCAAGATGAAGACACCGACAGCACCATCTTCAAAAGAATGATTGGTGATATGATAATCGTGCCTACTGATAGAAATCACATGTACAGCAGGCCCGATTAGGATACATTCTCTGGCTATCGATACCTAACCTTTATCTCTCAATCCTTACAATAGCTTTTCTGGATGAGATTGCAGTAGGCCATTGTGTCACAGCAATTTGACAAAGCCCGACCACAGTCCCTTTGAGGTAAAAATTCCATGGGGGTCGACTGCCCTTTGAATCTCTTTCAGCTTCTGCGCATTCCGCCCGCCGTAACCCTGAAAGATAGAGTCGGCCTGTGCAGCAGACGCGTAGTTGATGTACAGATACCGATTCGCAACCCCCAGTTCTTCGGCTGCTGCCTCGACCCTGTGAACCGTGTTTGCAGTCATCCTCTCTATGGCGGCATCATCGTGGCTGTGAGACCAGGCGGTAGAAATCAGGATAACTAACGGGCAATTGGGATTAGAAAAAGGCCGATCGTCGTTGGGTGAAGGATCAAGAACGAATAACTTACTGAACAGGGGTTCGTCGCGATCGATTCCCAGAGCATTACCACCTCTTTGCTTCATAGCCTTAATGGCATTTCTCTGCAATGGATAGCAGATGAAGTTGGGAACCAAGCCGGGTACGGTTTTGATTGCTTCGATTTCTTGCTCGAAAATGCGAAGACCTTGTGAGAGAAGAGAGCGCGATGGCGACACGCTCAGCGTTGCGAACAGATTCCTGCCTCAAATTAATTAACTACTGATCCTGATAGGAAAAAGAGGCAGTGCCTCCCGCTGAGCGTCAATGTTTACCGGGTAGTGCCCATCGGGCTAGACTCGTTTACCAAGCTGCTAAGAGAACCTATCGTCGTTTCCCTGCTTACTGTAGGTATCTGGTCGATGTCGCGGAAGACCGGAGGCCTCTGAACCGGTTTTGCGTAGCGTTGGGTACCCATCAATGCAAACTTGTCACTCTCAGAAGTGTACGTATAGTAAAGATCGTAGCCCAGATTCACATCGCGTGAGAGAACCGGATCCGTGTATAAGTCATGGACCTTGTCAAGGACTTGCTCGGACTGGTTGGCAGAATAGGACGTTATGCTGGTATATACCGGACCCTGGGGGAAGATTCGAACAGTAAAGGCCGTGACTATGCCAAAGTTGTTACCGCCGCCGCGGAGAGCAAAGTAAAGGTCCGGGTTCTGAGCCTCTGAAGCAGTGGTGATGGTGCTATTAGCCAGCACAACCTAAGCAGCCTGTGTCAGTGAATGATCAAATCATCAAGGTTTGAAGGATCCCCCGAGTGTCCCTTACCTCATATTCATAGACGTTATCCAAAGCCCAGCCATACTTGTTGGAAAAGGGGGATGTTCCGCCGCCGAGGGTAAACCCGCCCATGCCAACGGTGCCTACCCGACCGCCAACAAAGGACAGATTCCGAGAATCCAGGGCTGAGTACACTTGGAGTGTATTAGCACCACCGCCGATACGCGCCTTTGTGCCGTTGCCCAAGACCTCAACACTTCTCATTCGATCAAGGTCTACGGTAACACCGCCCACGGAGTTCGAGTCCCCAGGGTTTCTAGAGTGGCCGCCGCCTTTCACGGAAAAGTGGCACCAGTGGCCCACGAGAATGGTCAGTATCTTGGAAACATCCCTAGCATCGGAAGGCTCAACGCGGCAGGCTGGATGGACCTCCTGTTGTTTCGCGTCCCATATTGTGAAGTTATCGTTGCTGGGGTAGTGAAGGGCAGATCCAAAAGCTGTGGAAAGTTCGATACACTAAAGGCAGTTAGATTTGGAGCCAGGGAATAAAAAGGCATCTGATGATACGTACAGCTTGTTGACAGTTTGTAGACACTGTCTTGTCATAATACCCTGTGGCGACCAAGCCGTATGCCACTGCGTTGGTTACAGCAAAGAGGTAGGCCAACCGATCAATGACACGCACCATGGTTTTGTATATAAAGATGTGTAAGAATTGTATGCGTTGAGAACCTTTCAGTGCTTTCGCTCGGCTGGAATGAATGGGGGGAATTCTGGGAATTTATATAGCCCTTCATGCTCGGGCTTCAGCGATCGACCCTGACAACCGGAGAATGCTCCTGGCTAAAGTTAAGACATCGGCCAAGCTAAGTCGGCATAGTGAAATCTACGCCTCAAAGCGATGAATGCCATGAGGTGCCAAGCAGCTGTGTGCCGATCCCAATCGCAGGGCTCGTAATTTATTCGCGGCATCAGTATCCCCAGCAGCTGGTAGGCTTGGGTTTTTGAAGACTGAGCAAGGATGAGGACGAGCGGACATTCTTCAAATGGCGTGTCGTTGATGGATTGTATACTAAGCTGCACACAGAATACAGCAATAGGGTTGAAGGATACAGTGTGGACCCACAACAGCTCCGCACTTGGCCGTGGACCAAAGTCGACACTATCCTTGATATAGACAGGGAATCATGCAGGCGTATGACAATATGGGCCCTAAAATGCACTATGAGTGGCTGGTAGTTCCCCGGGTAAATTGGCGGCGTTTGTCTGCCCCATACAGTGATGACCTGGGGTTCTCCCTTGGCACTAACGCTTTGTTCGCCCTTCACTTATCCCCATCTTTGATTTCTAAGCGCATCCCCACCCAACACTTCAGAACAGCACTCAAATTTTGATACGGTAGGTTTAATCCTGCTATTTCAATGAGGCGAGATAGAGACATACATATATGTATATATCCATATTGCCGACAGCCCAAATTCACTTAAACGAGATAACGGAAACCCTTACTCATCCGCAACGTCTCATCCGCATCATCCTGATCGGGCTGGACATTCGCATCATGCTCGGCCTCCTCAAGCTTCTTATTCAGACTAGACAGGAATATCCGGAACCCTAGACATCCAACGATAGTGATGCCAAACATGGCTGTGACAATCCCGTAACTCTTGCGGTACCCGTTGTCCGAGAGATCCCAGACGTATGAGCCAGCCACATTGCCTAGCTGGCTGAATGCGTTGATCATTGCGATTGCGACGGCGCGCTTGGCGGGTGGGCGGGGAAAGGATGTACTGATCCAAGAGTAGAAGACAATGAAGCTATTTGTTTTGGATCCGGTTAGTAGGGGTTGAGATAGGCAATATAGAGAAAACAGGAATGAATGGACGGATGTTTTCGGATGTATGTAGGGCTAGGTCTGATCGGAAGCTTACCCAGCATAAGAAGCAGCTTGGAGGAAGAGAGCGACGTATCGAGCTGCTACGTTCAGAGTGGCCATGCTGATGATGAATCCGACCATTCCGACGAGAATGGGACCTACAATATGCCAGAACTAGGAGCAGAATCATGAGTTAGCCAGAGAGGCGATTGATAAGTTATTGAACTGGTTGCAGGTGTAGACAAACCTTCTCCTGATACCGATCGGAGCTCCAGGCAACGATCAGCGAAAAGATACAGGAAAATACCCATGGCGGGGCGCTCATAAGGAGAGTCGGCACATAGCTGAACCCGAGGGTTTCCGTAAGGCTCGGCTAAAATTTCCCGAGTCAGAGCGAGCGTGAAGACAAGACTGGGAGAAGAACTCACGAAGAACGCGTTGAACGAGAGGCCGACCACGTAAGCAGTAAATGTAAGCATCATTATATAGATCTTGATATCTTTCACGGCCATGAATAAGCCATCCAATGGACCTTGATCCTCCGAATCAACGTCAGCCTTACCGACGTCCTCGGCCATTCTTAGCTGAGCTAGTTCCAGCTCCTCGTCTGTGAAACCGCGCGTGTTGGTTGGCAAATCAGGGAGAATGAATGCTGCAGAGATGGCAATTAACATTGTGATGGCACCCTCGACTGGAAACATAATATGGTTAGTCGACTTCGTAATATCAGCGGCGATTAAGCTAGCTTACTCCAGAAGAGCCAACGCCATGCAGCATGACCAAGAACGCCCTGCATATCGGAGAGAACTCCAGCTGCAATGAGTGCGGAAAAGGCATTCGAAATAAGATTTCCACAAAACAGGACAGCATTTCTCACTGTGAGCTCTCGACGAGTATACCATTTCGACAAGATCATCAGAGCTCCGGGGAGGAAAGCAGCCTCAGTAAAGCCCAGGAAGAAACGGATGCAGACCATTCCGGCAAAGTTGGTGGCGACACCCGACAGGGTCGAGATAAGACCCCAAACAAGCATAACGAGTGAAATGTAGAGAGAGGGCCGTTCAATTCTGTTAATGAGGATGTTGGAAGGAACCTGCATCAGGATATAGCCGACATAAAGAATGCTCAGGCAGGTCGCGTATTGGCTGTAATCCATGTTCAGATCAGCCTGGAGCCCCTTGAGACGAGCAGCAGCGATGTTGTTCCGGTCAAGGTAGTTCATGATGTAGATGAGAACGAAGAGGCTGCAGCGAGCATCGAGCTTGCGCTTCAGGCTCTTCTCTATCCGCGAGCGCATTGTCGGGTCGGCCAGCGCAGAGCTCACTGCGCTGGCTTCAGCCCTTTCCATTGTCCCAGTCGAATTTTCGAAGTGGGTGGCATCAACTCCGGGCTTGGAGATTTCGTCTGCCATGGCTTGTGCTGCTTGCATGTCAGGGATTGTCGTCTCCCGAATTGCCCCTGAAATAAAGAATCCCCGTGGGGTACGGGGGATGGAGGGGTATTTAGCTTTTTCAACTGGCATCCCCAGCCCATTGGGCTCTTGGCCGGCGACCTTTAGGACACTACTCCATCAGTATAGATACCGGCGGGTGTTGGGTTGGATCGGGGCAAAAGGCTACACCAAAATGATTCGGGGATATAATCCGGTAGTGTTGAGGGTAGTACCCCCGGCCGGCGTGGTTGCGATCCTTTTGACAAAGGAGTATTGAGTATAAGCCAGCACTATACATTACTGACTCCGTAGTTAAGAGACATCTCTATCCCATGTATAGGGAGAGTGGGAAAAACTTGGATACGAAAGCGTGGGGGTACACTTCGGGATTGTGGGGCCGCATGGGGACGTGGGGGCGAACCCACGGATTTCCCTACTCCGGGTTACGTCACGTGCGCGGGGAAGATACTGCGGGGGCCTGGACATTGTCCTTGGGTACGGATCTCTTACCCTATCCTACGGGGGTGGGAGCCCTGACGGCGAAGGCTCTAAGGGTTATGCGCTTAACTATGGGAGAAAAAAGTGGGGACCACCCCCAGGGCTCGAACATCTTTGCACCCCCAGGGCAACCACCCAGA
>JBDODA010000118.1:0-57801 GCA_039880815.1 Aspergillus intermedius | reverse complement strand
AATCTATCTAGATGATGAAGTGGTTTTAAACGCAATGTTGGCGACGTGACTGGGTAGTGTTTGTGATGTATCATCCATTGCCGAAGTGTTGAGCCGCCATATGAGCTATCATATGTGAGCCGTCACACCTGTTGGACTTCTCCAGAGAGCGTCAGCACCGTGCTCCAAAAGAAAGCGACAGATTTCTGCTTGGCCTGCCCAATTTGATCTCTGAAGATGTAGGCTGAGTGGCGTGTTCCCATCTTGATCAACATCATTCAAGCTCGCGCCATAAAACAACAGGACAGTAACCATTTCAGGGAACTTCATCAAGAAGCATCTGCTCATATCTGGTTTCAATGGAACGTAGTGTGTTGGCCTGATTCACAGAAACATTTTCGTGGGGAGATGCTGGGGCCTGAGAGGCTTCCATATTTGTGGGCATTTGGAATAACTATGGAGGAACGGGTGTTCCTTAAATACTTATAGAAGACCATTTGAGTGGGGTGAGCCTAAGACATGTACTGTTTCAGTGGCCATTGGTACCATGTTAAAACATGTCACTAGGAGTACTACAGCCGAATTTTTTGATGAAAGATTCAATTAACTTAGAAGATCAATAGTTATTTAAGGCAAAACGGCTCCATAAACCTTCTTCACATAAAAAAAATTGATCAGGTAGTTCACTGGCTATGTGGCTTGACTGCCTTGAGCTGCACCCCAAGACCCAGCCAACCTCTCTAGACAGTCGCCGTACATTGCTTTTTTGAGCAATTGGACAAAGTGTATTAACAGGGCGAAGGCACCATGGCACCACACTGGTCTGTAGAAATGGATGCTTGTAAATCCAGTCAGCAGCAATACAGCCAACTTATTCAATTATTCTTATCTCTAGGAGATCATCAGCAGTTGTTGTAGGTGGCGCACCGGCGAAGTCCTCAGCAAGCAGGTTGATTGTGCCATATACTGTGACGGCCTGGTCACGTTGGCTGGTTATCACGTGAGGTGTGGTTGTTTGCTTTGTTGCTTTGTTGATAAATATGGCATTACCTCCTTCCTTCCCTCCTCATGTCAATCATTCTCGTCGATAGCTACCTAGGTAGAACACATGAGTTGATGTTCCATTAACCTGGCCGAGCTCCGTGACAACTACTTCCTGACAATCAATGACCATGGGGTTGTAGCCCCTGACTTGGACAAAATTCATGAGGGTGCTCTTCAGGAGTGTCTAATTCTGGTTGGAAAGCACAACAGCCCAAATAAAGCAATCAAAAACCAGAGTGGGCAGATTTCCTTTGATGACTTACGTGAATTCGCCGCCAATTTCAACGTCTGTACTGGAAAAAGGAAAGCTGGTGAAGATCTGAGAAGAAATGCAAAACATTGAATCAACCAAACATGAGAGTGCACAACATATTGTGGAGGTAATTCCAATACATTTCTTGAGTAGAAGGACGCAAAGCACAGAGATACTTTCAGAATTCAAGCTTGACCATTGAAAACGTGTAGTTCTTGTGAAGAGTGTCTTGCTTTAAACAAACATTCACTCTGTGTGAGAAATGTCCTTAGAGCCTTTCCATCTCTTTCAATTTCCTTCTCAATTGATTATCTTAATATGAACCGAAGCAAATCCCCCAGGACTACATTGCCGTTTCCTGTCTCGTCAAGATTATTGCGAAAGATTTTGCCGGTTGATTTGGTATAATCCTGCAGCTCTTTCAGGTTATGGAAGAGCTGTATCTCACTATCATTTCCTCTACTGCGAGCCCAATCAATCAGGTCAACAATGTTTACATATATCCCTCGCACGGCC
The DNA here is from genome assembly GCA_039880815.1 of Aspergillus intermedius. Lineage (NCBI taxonomy): Eukaryota > Fungi > Ascomycota > Eurotiomycetes > Eurotiales > Aspergillaceae > Aspergillus > Aspergillus intermedius. The sequence goes on along the minus strand of JBDODA010000118.1, from coordinate 56,009 downwards.
TATAAATTCAAGTCAATGTGGCGTCGCTTTATAAAGACAACTGGAAATAGTACACTACCTTCTCGCATTCAAGACAGCTTCTTGGTAAAGGTTCAATCCTCACAACGTGACAAAGTGAATGCCAAGCAGCAATGTCATCCTCTGCTCCAAACCAGAGTTTGAACTCTTGAGTAAGCGCTTTCTGATACTGGTCCCAAGCTTCGGCTGAGTCAGAAATGGAGAAATCAAAAGACTCCTGGTTCCCTTATTCGTTCATCAGCTTTAATCTAACAGTTCTATGTATTATAAATAGACAGAATGATGTGTATCACATGTATAAAACTACTTTTGATCCTGCACCACAGAATCAATTGCAGCGGCCACCCGATCAACATTGGATAAGTTTAGCCCAGAGATATTGATACGGCCATTATCCGGTAGATAAATATGGTGCGCCTTGCGCAGTTTCTGGCACTGGAGTGGGCTCAGAGGCAAACAACTTTCGATAGTTAGTTGCCAGTTTAGATCAGGAAGGAAGGTCAAGCTGTACGTACGCGAAAAGACCCTTTGTTGTCAAGATTACGTCCCAGTTGCCCGGTGTCTGTTGACATTAGTCCTGTATAAAGTCAGAAGAGTTTGTTGAACCTACGTTCTGCAAAGCCTGATGAAGCTGCTGTCGATTTCCGTGTAGCCGAGAGCGCATGGTTACTAGCTCGTCAAACCTGCACATCAGTTAGAGCTGCTATTAATAGAAAGTTGGTTTATTTTTCTCATACCATTGCTCCTTCAAGTCTGACCCCATAGCAATACTCGCCAAGCGCGACCCGTAAGCTGGTGACGAAGAAAACTCCCACCGAATCAAACAGCGCAGCTGATCGTAAACACGCGAAGCAATCGCAGCATCTGAGTTGACAACATGAAGCACCCCGCATCTCTCACCATACAGCCCCAGGTTCTTAGAAAACGACTGGCAAACGACCATTTCGAACCCCATCTCCGTAAATAGCCTGATCGGGTAGGCATCTTCATCCATTGATCCGCCAAGACCTTGGTAAGCGATGTCCAGGAACGGAAAGACGCTGGCTTTTTTCATTGCCTCTGCGAGCGTGTCCCACTGTGTTGGTGTTAGATCTGCTCCGGTGGGGTTGTGGCAGCATCCCTGGAGGATGAAGATACTATCTGCTGGTGCGCTGGAGATTGTGTTGAGTAGGGTGTTGAAGTCGACTGTTGCGGTTTCGGAGTCGTAGTATCGGTATTTGACTACTTGCAAGCCTGCCAAAGAGCAGAGGGGCTCGTAGTTTCCCCATGTTGGTGTTCCCACGTACACCGTGTTCTGCTTCGGACCGGCACATATTGCTAAAAATAGAGCAGCAAGGTGGTTGGCACCTGTTCCCGAGATGGTTTGGACAGATATGACCTGAGAGCAAGTAATTAGGGGGAGTAGCGATGCGGGTGAAACCCTAAGAACTCACGCGCCCGTCATTCAATGCTTCGCATCCCTTGCCAAACATGACAGCCGCTGCATCTTTCAGAAACGCTGGATTTCCTGTGGTGGATTCGTACTATAGCATACCTGATCAGTATCGGTTCCCAAGTCGTCGGGGTTAGCAAAGGGCTGTATACATCATGTCCGGGATTGTTTTGCTCCAGAATTCGTTTGGCCTGACCACATGACCACATTAGCATAGAATTCCTGTAGCTGCACATATTCAATTCACCTCTCGAATGACTCCCATCTCATGATACTTTCCCTCTGTGTTGCGATAAATCCCGACACCGAGATCCACTTTGTTCGGAGACGCATCGCTGTCCGCATCTCGCTTTAAGACGAACATAGGGTCCACCGGACCCTGCTGTACGTTTTCGAACATATTGATACTGCTATCTTGAAGAGTCAGAAATATAGAGACTCGAGATATTAAAGAAATGCACGTATTTCAAATGCGTGATATATGGAGATGGGTTTCGGTTTCGGCATCCGAAGCCGAACAATAAGTTGAACAGACTCGGTTTTTTTGGATCCATCAATGCTGAGCTTCTGCAATTTATTCGGAAGGGTGGCGTGTGGACACGTCGGCTACCTGACCGGTTGCGCGAAGCACTCCGATAGAGCTCTCTCAAACATGTCATCAGCTCACCGGCAAGGTGCCCGACTCCTACGAAGGGTTTCTCAGTGCTATCGACGTGCAGCAATTAGGACGACGAGGGGGTTCAGACAAGCTTATAGAATGAGAAAGGACTTTGTCTTGAGGCTCTGCGGTTTGTTGTGTCAGGTATATAAGTAGAAACGTAAATATCGTAACTCTAAACACCCACAAATCATACATCACGCTTGTATGTCTATCTGACCAAGAAATTTGAGGCTTATATTGATGTAATCACATCACGTTGACTCTTTGGAATACATATCAGAATTATATAGATAGCTATGCCGTTGCCTGGCTGACAATGTCAGGGCAGTTCACACCCAAGACGCCCGAAGAATTCGAAGGGCTTCGGTACGTTCTATCCATTGAAAATGAATTTGGAGACGAAGTCGCAATATATCGCTGTCGATTATCGGTCGCTTCCTGCTTTGAAGAAGTGGATGTCGGTAGGTATTGTCCATAGACAGTTGGCTGTTGGACAACATCGTCCACTAGATTCATATTACTGAGGTCAGGCTGTCTCGAGATTCTCTGGCAAAACGGAGTAAATGGGGCATCTCCGTAGATCTGGAAATCTCTTCTGAGTCGATCACTGAATGCTTGGTCCACTGCTTTATTAACGAATCCGTTCAACATGTATCTTTCCGGGTTAATGTCTTCCTGTATTCGAGCATGCTGAGGATTGGGAGTCATATAGCCTTGGGGTGGCACGAAACGAGGATTGGTATTGTACACTGGCCGCTGTGGATTTTGGGTATCCTCTATGGTTTCATCCAGTCCGGCGGATTGACCAAATATTCTAACCGGAGAGGTGTATGAACCCGACGCCTTCACCCTTAAACCTAGATCGGCATCGGAAGTAGGCTGCCCATGGTAGACTTCGTCCAACATCGTAACCGTAGATGACATGTTGGTTTGAGAATCGTTCTGACCCACGAACCGTTGGATATGATGCTTCGGTTCCGGAAGCCAACCAGAGAATTGGTTACTTGAAGTAGATCGTGTACCAGATGCAGCGAATCCAAGTCCATGCTCATTGCGTATTTTCTCGGACGAACATTTGCTTTTCGCATATCTACTGGCAATGTCGCTATGGTGTGGTTGCGCATGATCATCCCATATTCCACGCGAGGACTTTGCTTCCAGTTCAGCAGCGATCTGATCATCAATAGTAAAACGTCTAGGGAGTTGTGGAATTGGCTGGTGAAGGCTGGGAGTACGGCTGTCGAGCCTTGTCGGCGATCTAGACGATAGATATTGGGGACTGGATCGATCGGTGTACTGCTGGTCATTGGCTTGTGATACAGACTCGACAGGAAGGACGATGTCCGATGACGCAAGAGATGGCGACTTCCTGGAAAGGTTCTGAGACGATAGAAGTAATTGGCTGGAAATGAGTCCTCTGCTTGAACCGTATACTCCTCCGTCTGGTGATGGACTGTGTTGCACAGAATGGGCTTCCTCCCTGTCCAGAAGCATTGGCTGAGATGATTCGTGACTGCTCTTGTCGTAATCAGTACTCAAAAATTCTGGATTATCTCGCGGCTGATATATTTGGATATCCACATTTCCAATCAATCCAAGCTCGGATGGCGCACGTTCTCGCGTCCTCTCACGAGGCCTCTGACGGCTGATCCTGGCACCAGAAGAAAATAGTCTGTTGTGATCCGCCTCAGTCAGTTTCCGCCTTTTTCCGAATCTCTCCAGTTCCTCCGTAGGTGTAAATGACATCTTGATTGGACGGGTGGCTCCAATTGCGGCCCAGTCGTTCGTTCCTAGCAGCTGGCGTTTGATGCGGTCTAAGCGGGATAAGGCTTGCGAAGGTCTGTTTCTCGTGCATGCTGAGGTGTTGGATAGTCCATATAAGTTTTTGCTGATCTAGTGATATATTAGCAAAGAAAAAGAAACCCAAGAGCGTTGCTGTTCTTCCCCCTTGCAACTCACCTGGTCTCGTGGATCAGGTCCCCCGCTGACTGTACGTTGCTGCGACTTGGGGACGTGGAATCGAGATAGGCTCTGGAAGATTTCAGGTACTTGAGCGTCATCAGCTTTTCTTGGTCTGAGCTTTGCGAATCTCTGTTTCTGTAGTGTGTTTGGGTCTTTCGAGTGTCGCTGTAGACGGCCTCCAGTCCAGTTCATTGCAGATTCGGGGTCAAAACGGTGCACTCTGTTGCATAGAATATAATATGTTATTGCTTGCAAATAAGAAATGGAAGCAAATCAATAGAGATCATCTGGACAGTGTAGGATGAGTCTGATTGTTGGCGATTTTAGAGAGAAGAGCCTCAGCTCATGACATCCAATAAGGGAATAGTCCACTCTCGCGTGTTGATTCACCACAACAGGATCTTTTGCCGCCTTTAACTGCTAAAAGTGCCTTCTTTAAGCTAGTCGAAGAGCTTTATAAGGCTAGAAATGACCGCAGTTATGAGTGAATTAGTTTTTGCTAATCTAAACCGCTCTTTTTTCCTTCCATATGATTGTTGGTTGGAGATCACTGAGCACCTTGCATTCCGAGATATTCTCTCGCCGTCGACAGTATCTGGGCATTTACGACCTTTTTCCGAACCACTTATTTGCAGGAATATTAACTGGACCTGGAAATACATTGTTCTCCCTCGCGGACTACTCCTGCTACTTCGAACCTTTTTAAGCGCCCAGACCTGGCGTTTCCGGTACGTAATCTCAGTCTACTTTCACCAACCCTACCATGGATCTGCCCTACGAGGAATATACTTTGGCGTCGAGAGTCATTTCATTAAGAGGACGTGGTGGACAAGGCAACTGATATCATACAGTGCGCTCAATTCGGTGATGCAGAAGACTGGAAAGGGGCCCTCGAGGGAGCAGATTTCTATGCTTTCGCGCCTGTCTTGGTTGCTCAACTTCCGAACATAAAGGCTCTTCGACTGGATTATTCTTTCGTTTGGCTGGGGGGATGCACGGGACGAATGGTGACGCACGCGCTTCACTCGCCAGGTACGGCATTTCCAACTTTTAGATCTCTTCAGCTTATTGACTATGGAGGAAATGTGCCTTCAACAGAGGAATGGGTGCAAGATTTTGGTACGGATATACCTGACGAATTCCCGGGGTCCAACAACAATGATCATTTCGATGGCTGGTTTCACTTGTCCTCTCTTTAACACCTGGGGATTTGGCTTAACATCTCAACGCTCAAGGATATGAATAAAAGACCCGGGACAAATATTGGCCGCTTGCAGACATTAATCCTGGCTCATTCAATAATCCAAGAGGATGTTATTTCCCTACTTACACAAGCGCAGTCATTGAAGAGCCTGCACTTGGGATTGGAATGCGACTTGTGGAATAAGCAGTCTTTTCCAAACGACAGGCTTCTGGTTCAGGCATTGCGATCAATTACCAATACAGTTGAAAACCTCTTCATTGGATTGGAATACTACCCACGCTATCTGGGTGAGTACAACATGTGAGTACAACGGTGATTTGTAACGGCATGAACCACCTAACTATATGAGTGCAGTACTAAGCCTATCGGCTTAGTATCCTAGTCTTTTGCTCCTGCGCAGCGATTATCTTTTCAGAATGCACCCTAGAATTGTGGCCGTGACAGTGATGAGAGAAGAGATGAAATGCTCAAGCCTTTTCATGGATTCCTAAAGAGATTCATCTAGCTTAAAACCGCCAAAATTCATATTCTTGTTCTCTTCGGCTTCTATCCTGATGAAACGATTGAAATGAGTTCTATTTTACCAAAGACATTGCACAAATTTTGGGTAAGAAACAATCTGTGCAGTTGCTTTTCTTACTCATAGGATGCCGCTTGAATTCTATACTGCGTGTACGACTTCATTTTTCTGAGACACTGGAGATCTTCAACCCCTTTACTTCGAGATATCTGCGTACAGTTGTGGACCGCGAGTTTCGATCACTGCTGGCCGGCGGAGTCGGGACTGCAGTCCTCTTGCGAAAAAGAGGAAACTGGCTGGGACTTTGTTGTTAATATCCTCTCATCACCTAACTTTCCCCATCCGTTGCTGAGCAACGCCTGGAGTCGTAGAGATTGATGCCTTGGAATATTGGTATAGTTACATGATGAGATCAGCGCAAGGCATCTAGATCTTCAGTAAGAAACCCAACCAGAGACACAATTTTCCGTTCAAATTCCTGACCGTTTCCATACGTTCCCTACTTTTATACCGACCGGAATACTAGTCAATCGTGGGGCCAATCTCTGTGGACGGAGATGAAGCTTTCTGTAGAGAATTTTTAGAGGGGGCTTGGCGGCGGCAGAGTGACGCCATTCCTAGGCAGTCCAATTTCCCACTACCTGAGCTGATAGTGCCTGACATAAGATACAGAGGACCGGTAGCTGAATAGAGTGATTTCCGGATTTATGCAGTTCATTTCCAGTTTATGTTGCCGTACGCAGGAGATACAATTCAGCCGGACAAGGAAAGCAATTTTACGATAAGCGACAGGATTGAGAACGCAAGATTTAATGGCGTAGTCCGTATGGATAGCATTCTTAACGACCAACCGCCGTATCCGTATCCTATACTAGTAGCATCGGGCTTCATTTGAGACCTTCCGTACGTCATTCGAAGACTCTGGAACAGCCGTGGTTTCGACCAAATGGATCCGGCTCGGCCCGAGACTGGACCTTTCCCGAGGCCAATGCAAACATAGCAAAACAAAATGTCACGTGCGGCTCTCGCTTGCAAAAGCGGAACGCACTACAAAAATCTCTGCTGCGTCTTCTTCCCAACAACCTCATGTCACCATGACATTGGTCAATGGCTGGCCACTTTTGGAGTCACAATGAGAGATTCCAATTCATCAATTGATCGATGCGATGCAATGCACGTTGAATGACAGCTCAGTTGCTGTCAATTTTTTTTTGCTCGACATGCTGGTGCGCTGGTGCAATAATTGGGATGCCGATTGTCATTCTCCTTAATAGGTGAGATTTTTCTTTTTTTATTGATTTATTTTCCTGTTTCAATTGCCGCCCAAGAGTGCACGGGGTTAATTCCTCGTTATGATGACCACCATATACCAAATGCATAGTTCAACTGAAAATCTTCGGATTGCTGAACGAAAACCCATACCATCTTTCACCTTGTCTGATGCACTTCTGTCGCTTTTTCTTCATGTCATCTTTTTTTGCTGCAGCCTACTATTATGGATGATACTGACATGCATTGTCAATAGATCTAACTTTTTCCCGTATGCATTGCTGCCCAACGCCGCTGACTTGCGACATGTCCGTGCGGTCTGACCAGTCACAACTTGTGTTTCTTCCGAGAGATTCCCGTAGTGTCCTGAGGAACCCCTATTCAAGTGGTCATTGCTGTCTCCTATCCAGCTGTACGGCGTACGCACAGCTGAAACTCCGTTGACGTGCAGAGTCACAGTTGACACATCTCTTCCCGGTGTGATGTAGGCTGTAGGTCGCGCATATCACCTTGATCCCGACCACTGGGACGCTGTAAGCAAAGCAGCGCCGTAGTTGACGTGGTGTCGCTTGTAACCATACAATTGCATCTGACAGACATTTGACGGACGTCCGCATGCAAATAGTGCGTCCGATTGTCGTGAGCGAAAGCGGGGCCGAGGCGTGATGCCGTCAGCGATTCAGTCAAGGGGGTTAACGGATTCGATCTGAACCAATCAATCGGAGACCGGATCATGTTCTTCCAGTAGAGAAAGGGCTCCACTGCCAATCAATAGCAGGGCTGACGGTGGATACAGGAATTGACTGGTAGAGAGAGTGCCACACCGCTTGACTCGATGCGAGAAGTTGCATCCCATCACAGACTCCGAGAGAGTCAGAGACGCTCAGTGAGAGCCACGTCAATCCTGTTCGTTCCCGGTGTTATGCAGAGCACCAATAACAGACCACTCTTGGCTCTCCACCGCGGCTGTGAGCCCCTCCGGCTTTTGCTCCTTCGGGAGGGGATCTGATTCAGGTGATGCCCTTAAAAACCCGCTCACCCCCTCCCTCTTCTCAATTGTTTCTCCTTTTCTTCTTTCCTCTCAAACTCGTCATCTCGTCTTATCTCGATTACATCTCGCCATCGGAGGATCGTCATTGACCCCTATCCCCTTGATACCCCCACCTCCAGGACATCTTGTTATCTAGCTGTACTCTTACAGTCAGTGACTATATACAATCTACCATTTGCAAGGCTTTTACTGTCTTTTGCTTTGTTTCTTCATTTCTGTCTGCTTTTGCAAGTTCCAGCCGGAATCTTGGGAACACAAAACAAGCCATCCATTGGATTTCAGTCCGTTTTGCCCGGAGAGGATCTGCTTTTGTTGCTTTTTCTTTCTTGCCTCGTTCCCGTCTTCTTTCTGCACTTGCTCTTGCACTTGCACCACTCCAGTCCAGAAAACAACAGGTAGTCCCCTTTATCTCATTTCTTTTGTCCTTGCTGCTTTCGTTTTGCTTGTTTTACCCCTTACGCATTGAAATTCCGGGCGTTATGCGTCTGTTACGCCGACAGCTTTCCACTGGACCTCATGGACTTTGTTTCTGTTTTACTTTCCGGATTCTGCCCTGTCAATCTTGACAGTTGCCAATTATGATGTTTATGATGCATCGTATTGAGTGTTTAATGTTGCACTCTCCACATGGATTCCCAAGGACCTTTTTTTTTTTTTTTTTTTGATTTTCTCTGGCCATGGACACGAACCGAACAAACCTTGGAGCAGTAGAAGACTTAATGTTGTCTTCAATCCCTGCATGATTTGGATTCTTTACTTCCCGTTTGGACCTTGCTTTATATACGACCCCAGAAATTACCTATGGATATGCCTTTGGACCTTTGGACTCTTGACTTGGACCTAAACTGGATCAATCTCTCTTCGACCTTATTCCGCTTTTGCTTTGGAACCGTTCTCACCCCTGGATTATTGTTGTGCTTTCTTTTCGACTATTCGGCGTTTGATTTGCAGCTGTTTCTGGATTTATGGACTTTTCGATACGCACCCTGGAAAACTTTCAGTGACTGACTGTAGTCTCTTCGTTTGGACTTCAGACCATGGATACCCGGAACAAGATAGCATAATGTTGCTAGACGACATGTAGCTCTGCGCTTCTCTGTAGTGCACCTCGTGTCACTTTTCCCTCTCGGACGGCAAAGGACCTCGAACTAAACCACTTGACGCCTCTGTAATGAACTGGATAACGGACTAGCGGTAGTGTATCGCCTTTAGGAGCCTTCCTGGATTAGTATACTTCAATGGACAACTTTCGGTTCGTACTCTCGAGAATATCTGAAACTGCCCGTCAATTGACTAACAGAATACAGACCTTTGAGCACGCTTTGGATCGGACCTTGCAATTGCTGCTTTTCTTGCTCTTTTTTGTTCGCCATGCATAGTAATGTGAATTTACTGACTTGCTTTCCGTCAATAGTGTTTGCTTCGATTCTTCCAGTTACCTGGACCTTTTACAATGTCTCATATTCAGACCGATTCCAGGAGATTAACACTCTCCCAAACTGCCCTTCGGAATATGGACCAATTCTCTCAGCCCAGACATGCTCCCATTGGATTCACAAATTTGGCCTCCCTCAAAGTTGAGGATGATGATCTCTCCAGCCAGGACAACTACTCTCTTTGCTCAAGCACTCATGCCCACGGGAACCCCTGGTCTGTGAGTGATGCAGAGATCGAGGCTGGTGCCGTCTCCAAGGCGGAATCTCCTGAAGTTCAGATGCTTTCTTTTAACTTTTCGCAACAACTTGTTCCTTCTACTGTTGGCCCAAGCGAAGTTATGTACCAGCCCGGATCTGACTTCCAAGTCATCCAGGACAATGAAATGGACTTCTCCCAATCCCGTGGAGATTTCAACGCATACTCTGCGTTCCTGGACTTTTCTGCATTCGACAATGACTCTAATGTCCACAATGGATCCCAATCTTGCACCGATGACTCTCTTTCCGTTGGACACAGCTCCCACATGGATGACGGCCAAATGTCGGCCAACGACGCATGGAACTCCATGCTGCACCGGACTTCCCTTGACGGACTTCCTTCTTCTATTTTTCAGACTGCCCCTGTTTCACCTCCTTTGACTGAAGCTAGCAATGACTTTTCTGTTACTTCTTCGTGTTCGCAATCTGGATACCCGTCGTTTATGACCCAGGATGATGCCATGCTCAAGGATGTTACTGCTACTCCGTCGTTGAGCAGCCACGGAATTAACCTTGGTGACCCTTTGTTTCCTCTTACGCCACCGCTCAATGAGCAGGACCCCAACAGGTTTGTTTTGCCTCTTGTTTGTTCCGGTCATGCGGTACTGACCTCCGACAGAACTATCAGGCCCTCCAAGCAGGCGCGCAGGTCCGCGTTGCAGACCCCCCCTCAGCAGATGAAACAGGAGGAATTTTTCCACCCTCTGCCCGCTCGCCGTGGATCCAAGGACAGCACGGATATGAAGAACCCTCGTGACCACCGTTTCTACTCTCTGCCCACCCACAGTGACGGAAAGTACTACTGCCCATTTGGCAACGGCGAGAAGCCTTGCAGCCACCCGCCTACCACCCAGAAGTGCGCTTATCAGTATGTCGCCTGCTCCTTGGAGATTCAAGACGATACTAATATCAAACAGTAAATACCTTGACTCGCACCTCAAGCCCTACCGCTGCAAGGTCCCCGCCTGCATGGACGCCCAACTGCAATTCTCCTCCAATGCCTGCCTCTTCCGTCACGAGCGGGAAGCGCACGGCCTCCACGGCCACGGCGACAACCCCCACCTCTGTCTCTTCGATGGATGCGACCGTTCCGTTCCAGGCTACGGCTTCCCCCGCCGCTGGAACCTCTATGACCACATGCGCAGAGTCCACGACTACACCTCCTCCGAGCACCCCAGCTCCCCCGAAACCTCCCCCACCACCTCCACTACCTCCAGCCACGCATCCAAGAAGAAGGAGAACCTGGGCCGCAAGAAGCGCGTGCTCGGCCCCTCAGGCACAACCACCATGAAGCGCACCCGGTCTACCTCGCAGACCAGTGCGATCAAGGCCGCCCACCAGGCCACCGCGCACCACGGACAACGCCTACAGAACGCAGAGCGCAACTACTACAACTGCCGCTCGCGGCTGCTCGAGGAGATTAGCAAGATCATGCCGCAGGATTCCGGAATGCATGAGAAGGTGAATGCCAGCCTTCAGGAACTTATTACCCTGGGATTGAACTACCGGCATATTGAAGCTAGCCAGACTGCAGCGAAGCTGGCAAGTGGTCTTGCTTAAATGAAAGCATCGCACCTTGTCCTTCCGGGGATTTACCTTTGGAGATTTACCAGGAGATGAACCCAGGAGAAAAAAACAAAATTGTTGTACGATGTCGTTATTGTCGTTGTCCAGTGGGAAAAAAACAAAATCAGACTCTCGTGATCCAGCCATGGGTAGTCTTTCTCGAAAGAGATACTGCAAGTCGCGGAACCAGCCCGTGCATTTCCTTTTCTTTTTTTTTTTATATCCCGTCAGGCCAGCCAGGATTTTGCCGTTTCCATGTCCATGTTCATATTCCTGTGAACCGTTTTCCCGAGGATCTCTTTACCATTCGCTTCTTCCACCACGGATTTCTTTTGTCCAGGATTTGGATTCCAATCTGCAGTCGAGGACAGACTTGCTCACTTGCTCTTGCTCATTATACAAGAGGTCTGAGTTGATGATGTTCTGAGGTTCAATGCGTACCTCCCTTCTTAGGAGCATCCAGTTTTCGAACACGACGACTGGAATTCGACCATACAAGTACTGCTTGAGCTTATCATTCTTTACTTTCTACTTTTCCTTTGTCGATACTCTATTCTTACTTTCCTTTTGATCATTCCCTTTGTTCGATGAACTTCACTTTTACTATCTTTCATCTTCTTTTCATATATAATCTTCTTTCGATTCCAATATTGAGATTGATATCCTCGACAAAAACGGATCGGAATCATGCATACAAGGCAAGGGACAACAAAAACTCAGGTCAGGCCAGACCGGACAAAAAAGAAAAGTAAAAGGAAACAACAAAAAAGGAGGGAAAGCAAAAATGAAAAGGGGACTGGACTGGAGGTTTTTCTGTTTAATCGTTATCGTTTATTGTTACTGTTCGAGTCTTGTATTTTGCGTTTATTTGGGTGCGTTGCTTGTATGTGTTCTGCTTTTTGTTACTGCTATTGGCTTCGAGCGTTGTCTAGCGATTGACTGCTTACTTCTTCTTCTTACTTGATATTTTGGTTGATTTCACTTTGAATGATGCGCTTTTCTTTTCGGCTTGTGCTCGCTTGTCTTTGGTTAGTGTTTGCATAGATGATGTCTTCCGTGATATGACTTATGATTTATGAGATGAGAATGAGATACGAATGATTATTCCGCTTTGAATACTTTTTTCCTTCCATATACTTGTTTAATGACTAAAACTTCATAGTTTAATTCAATGGTCTTTTGTTCGTCTATCCATGGTATTAGTATCATAAACATGATAACGCTATGCTATACTGTCATAAACCAAACTTTTCCTTCCGTCGCATTTACAACCCAATATGCACCCGAGCAGAGCAGGGAAGTAAAGCCCTAGGAGGTACCTTCACCTGCAAACTCTGCGTTCAAAAACCTTACAAACGCACCCCCCACCTCGTCCTCCCTCAACGCACCGCCCTTTCCCCCCGAGTAATTCCCCACGTACGCCCGGTTCAGCCCTATCCACTGCCTCTTCAGCCTCTGCAGTCTCGGCAGCGCCAGCACCCCTCCCGCACCTGCTAGTTCATCCGTAGATCCCAGCGCGGCGACGTGCGCGGGTATGAAGATTGGTGTTAAGGCGTCTGGGATTTCTATTGTTATCCCGTTGGGAGCATTAGGTGGGAGATTGGAGAGAATGGCTGTTGCGGAGGGGTTGGACAGGGTAAATGTGCGGATGGAGGAGATTATTGCCGAGGTGCGTTTTTCGAGCGAGTACAGGGCGGAGGAGTCGGTGGCTGTTGGGAGGACGGTTGCGGCGTGGGGTTTTATCTTCGGGCGTGTGCGTGTTAGGAGGCCTGCCCCTGGTGCACCTGTCGCGCCTGTTGCGATGCTGGCTGTGTCGGAGGTTGTCTTGATGGATTCTGTTGGCGTTGGCGTTATGCTTGAAGTTTGTGGGGTGGCGGCTGATGGATGTGGGATGCCAGTGAGTGCTGTCCAGATATCTGCGATCGGGGGCTCTGCGTCGAAATAGGGGATTGTGAAGAGGGGTTTGTCCCAGCGGCTGTGGGTGCTTGGTTCTTCGTAGCGGAAGATGAGGTTTTCGAGGAGTTCCGGGGGGTATGCTTCGTCTTCGCTTCTGTCTCCGGATGATTCTTGCTCGGGGGTCTTTTCAGCCTGCCGCTTCAGCTTGGCTTCGTTGTTCGCGCGGCATAGCTCAATTGGTGTTCCGACGTGGACCTATCATCACCGTCACCATTAGCACTTATCAATCCCATCTTTCAATATACCGGTACATACCACGCAGCAAGTCGTCCCCACAGCCTTCGCCTCACACCAAAGCTGATACCGATACCCCTTGATATAATTCATCCCATCCAGAATCACAAACGTATCCTTCCCCAGCGCCCTCTTCGCTCTTGCATATGCAACTCCCCGCGCCATCTTCTCCGTCCGCGCGTTATCGTAAACGCTCCTTGGGTGCGAGGCATCGTGTGTTGGTACGACGGTGACTTTGTAGCGTGGGCGGGAAGGGTCGATTGCGCCGGAGGCGAAGAGGTCGTCTTGGGTTTTTTGGAGGAGGGAGGCGAGTTGGGTTGCGCGGTAGGTTAGGCCCGAGGATGGGTAGCCGGAGAGGATTATTAACTGCGGTTGTTAGTATGCTCGTTTAAGACAGGAGGTTTTTTTTTTTTTTTTTTGTTCCTAGCATACCGGCATTTTGAGGGAGTTGTTGATGTTGATGTTATGATGTTGCGGTTTTTTTTTTTTTTTTTTGTTGCGGGGTCGCGGGGCATGTGACTGAAGTCGATAGATATCTACACTCCAGATCCCAGAACAGAATGAGACGATTCTATAGTCAATTTATGTACGCGTACTCATGTCTATGCTATAAATCGAACTTTTAGTCGTCTTTTCGTATCATAAGTCATCAATTCAACTGCTCCGGAGCCCACCGAAGCTCATATCCAAACACCGTTTTTCGCAGCGTTTCATCACCAGGATCGTTCTCAAAAAGCACATCATTCATAAGCTTCTGAAAGATCTTCGTCACCGTAAACCCATTCTCCTCTGCCAGCGGGAAAAATTTCTCCGTCTTGGGCAACAGCCACGGCTCGTACGGCGTGAAAATAACCAGCGCGACTGACTCTGGCGACTTCTTCAGCGTCGTCTTCATCGTCTTGATCAGGTTTGGGTGTTCACGGTGGCTGTATACCACGTCCGCCATGATGAGCGTGTCGAATGTCATCTGGTTATCGGGCAAATGCGCGATCAATGGCTCAACGGTATTCCCCCATTTATACCCCTCGACATACAGCGACGATTTGCTCGAGTCGATCGACGGCGCAGCAAGCTCGGCATTATACTGCATATTCGCGACAAGATCCAGATCGGGATAATCCGTCATAACGGTCGTCTTTGCACCCAGAATCGCACTCACGATGCTGGGCACGCCCGCGGCAGCACCGATCTCCAGCACATTCTTCCCTTCCACCAGATCACGGTGTTGTTCGAGGTAGTGCGAGCTCGTTCGGCCGGCATTCCAGAGTAAATCGCCCTAGAACTCTAGAAGTTAGTTGTGGGAATGGAGGAGTGTAAATGTAAATTGGCACACGTACGTAGAGTGGGTGGCTTCCGACTAGGCGCACGCGCACTGTCTGGCCTGAGAGCATGTGATGCTCTGCGAAGGTGGGTTCTTTCTCCGGGGGGTAGTATCCCTCTGGATCTTGGAAGATGTCGCCGACATCGATTTCATCTGCCATTGCGTAAGTGTTGGGAATTGGGTATAATTCAGTGTACGAGATCCGCGTTCGATAAGATCTAAATTCATAGTGGGGATTCCATATAAGGTTAGTGTGGATATCACATAATCACATCACGGAAGATTTCCCAATGTCAACCTTCTGAAACACGCATTCCACCCACTCCAGAGAAAAAATCGTGAGCATCTGCTCGCGACCCCCAAGCCAACTAACGAGTACAATTACTGTTACCTCCAACCCTATGCCCGATATAAACATGGGGGGAAGCCCCAGGGCCCCATGAATCCTCGACCGCTTCCCCCGGGAGACCGTCACCCCGAAACGGCCGCCCAAACGACCGAGACCAGAATCGCCGAATAAAAAAGCCATACAGCCCGCTGCTGTCCCTGGGAGCTGGGAGCTACCCAGGCATTCCATTCAGAATACGCCACCTGCGTCCCCTACCCATGAGGCCCTCAAAGCCGACTGGGCTTGGAACTCCAAAGCCACATTGCAGCAGCGGTGGCATCGAGAACCGCGCAAATAAAGACCACTGGGGATGAAGTTCTGGGGCTCCTCTCTTTGGTTTTTGGGAAAAGCAGAACCTACAGGGAGCCGCTTCCTTGGGCAGAGACATTAGGACCCTGGTCCTCAATTCCAGCAGTGACCAATGGGTCTTTATAGTCAGGTAGTAGCATAGAGCCTAGGGCGCTAAATCCGTTGTCATCTGGATGTTCCAACCGCATACGCGGCACATTGGATCGGTGTGGTTAGGGCGAAAGTGCGACGCAGGACAGGCGCCTGCAGAAAGGGGCAAGGAATGGGTTTGGTTGTAAGCTGTAATCAGCCTTGGGATTCTGTCAAGCCTGGAGTCAATACCTTTCCTTTGATAAGGGAGTCGAAAGGGCGGATACCATTAATGAAGAGCGGCCGGAAAAGCACTACCTCATGTAAATTCATTTTTAGTAAAAGATAGGAGAGCAAAGAATATGAACCAATTCACTGTATAAAACAAAGAGAGAGATGAAATCAGCTCAAAAGACGGTCAACGTAAACGAGGTAAAGGAAACCGGAGGCGAGAGGGCCGCAATTTCCAAAAGAAAAACAGAAAAGAAAAAAAGAAAAAGAAGAAGAGGGAGGGGGTTGCAGAGTTCAAATGGCCAGTGATATGGGTGCGTGCAGAATATGGGAGGGAGTTTGGGAAGAGAAAAAGGTTTGGAAGGGGACGAAGTCAGAACAATGAGGGTTACACCTTGGAGAAGCCCTTCTGATCACATGTGCGGAATCTTATAGTGTGCCCTTATTGTATGTAGTGGAGAGATTTCTCATGAATGTTCAATGTATTGTCTCGGTCGAAATATTATTGGATTCTGGTGACATGAGGAGTAGGCGCGGTTTACATATATCATATCCTACCAAGAAGTCAACAAAATGTCATATGAATTTGTGTATACTACTGGATCAAAAGTAATGACCATAAGAGGACTATCCAGAAACAACAACCTAACAGACATCGTAGCATGACAATCACGCATCGCTGTCCAATGAATTTAAAAAAAAAAAAAAAAGCTTAATCCTGGGCGAGTATCTTAGAAGCCGCTGCCTCAGCGACAACCATGGTAATGGCCATTGTGTTACCGGTAGGGACGTCAGGGTGGATACTAGCATCGACAATGTACTGGAATCCGCATTAGTGCTATAGTATTAGAACAAGGATATTGGGTTAGGCCTACCAGATTGTCAATGCCGTAAACCTTAGCATTAGTATCAACAACTGCCGATCCCCCATTGCGGCCATCATCCGTGCCCATCCTGGCTGTACCAGTATAGTGTCCACCAGGGCTCTGTGAGTCGATAATTGCAGAGACATTGGTGTACGTCTCCAGTTTGAAGCCGGTGGAAGGTGCCGTAAGGTCGTCAACGAGTTGCTGGATGAAGATTCTGGCGGCTTTGCGGTCTCCGGCGGTCTGGAGGTATGGGGACTTCTCTGTGACGGTGTTTCCTTTTTCGTCGATTCCCAAGACGCCGGATGAGGTTAGGCCGTGGGTCATGTAGGCGCTGAGGCTGATGGTGCTGTCGTCGTCAGGGGCGCAGGAACCCTGGTAGTAGCGGGTTTCGCCGTCGACCTCGTTTGAGGTGAAGAAGATCAACCGATGCTTGCCTTGGGTCAAAGCGCCGTTGTGCTTCTTGTATTGAGAAATGTTGGCAACGTCACTTCCGTTCAGGACGCTTGCAGAGTCGAGCAAGCCAAAGGTTCCATTGGTCTTGACGATGAGGGAGAAGATGGAGTGATCTTTGAGGCCAACGCCCACGGGCAGATCGATCCATACTTCTTGAGAAGGAACCGTGACACCGGATTTCCGAGCCGTTTCGATCTGCGCTTTGGGGCCGATGCCGGAGTTGAAAAGCACACGCGGTGTGGAGAGAGCTCCTGAAGCAAGAACAACACGGCCATTGCAAGCCAGCGTGATGACTTCGGTTTGGCCAGAGGCAGTCTCGACTTCGACTCCGGTGACCTGGCTTCCTGAACGGATCAGACGAATGACTTTGGTGCCGAGGCTCAGGTTAAACCGGTCATTGTGCTGGATCAGAGGGAGATAGGTGCGGACAGGGCCAGCACGCATTTGGTCCTTGATGTTCCATGCCGGGTGACTGTAGACCTTGTGCTTCTCATTGGGCTGGGCGATCATGTCGATGGATTTCCAGCCAAGATTGTCCAAGAAGTTCGAGAAGACATTGTACAGTCCCTGGTCGTAATACTTGCCATCATCAGAAGGCAAGGTGCTTCCAGGGTTCCGCTGGTATAATCTCTCCGCTGCCGGTGCCATATCTTCCCACTTCCATCCCTGAGGCCATTTATCGTTAAAGTCATGGTCTGGAGGGTGGACGAAAACCATGTAGTTGACTGAAACACCACCTCCAAGTGCGCAGGCGGCGAATCCAGCAGTGTCTGTGCACATATACTTGTTCCAGACATCGTAGGTTGCGATGTCTCCGGACAGTCCGGGGACGTCGATTGGTGTCAGATTGTGGTCCCAGCGAAGTGTGTTGTTGGCGCCGGTGGGAACAGTCGAACCGGGTCCTCTTTCAAGAAGCAAGACCTTGTGACCAGCTTCGACAAATCGCTCGGCTGCGATGATGCCGGAGGGGCCGCCACCGACGACGATGTAGTCATAGGCATTGTTCTCAAAAGCAGTAGCGGAGCTCACGACTCCAATGGCCGCGACCACGAGGCTGCTTGTTTGACGGAATCGCATGGCGTTGTGAGTGACTGATGAAGGAGGATGAGAATATAAATGCAGGAATGTGTGAGTATATCCCCCTTATCTAGTCTATCGCATCTCAATTAGCCATGAACCGGGCCAAGATTTCACTTGTTGAGTCTCTCTTCTTTTTCATCTTGGCATTGGTAAGGCTCTGTCGATCCGCCTGTCTCTTGCAGACTCTGTACCTCGTACTCCGTACGGAGGGCCTTTATCGGGCAACTGTGATCAGGGATCTTAAAAGATCCGGCGATATGTATGGAGTACTCTGAACAACCCGACCAAGTAAATCGAACTGACGCACTCAAGGCAAAAAGATCTGCAGAACAAGGGTCTCGGCATCCCACGTTCTGGAAGTCACTGTCAACAGTGACCCGTGTCGCATGCTCTCTTTCCGGGTCGGCCCACGTCGGTTCGAGCCCTTATCAGATCCTTCTCTTCGATAGTTGTTAATGCTGGTTTGCATTTAGTTGAGGTTGAAAGTGGAGGAAGAGTGCGCTAAGGGCTCGGCGGCACACAGCCACCCCCAAAAAATAGTATAATGACGTTTTTATAGAAAATTGCTTCGTTAAAAGCAAAAAAGCAAAACAAAACATACAACAGAGACATTAATGAAGACGCCTCACCAAATCCAGGCTGAAGTACAAGACGGCAGGTGGAAGAGATGGCAAAAAGCAGCGTAGAATTTGGTATAAGTGCTAAAGGTATCCTTTCATCTGCTGATTGAAAGACAGATTGGAGTTCATACACATGTTAAGTCTCTACTAGTTTCTTAAGAAATGAATCGGGTTTTATTTGAATGAGCGCGAAGGATGATGATCCCTATGTGGCATGCTTCGAATAAACGTTTAACTTGAAATTGAACATCCCAACACCCTCGGCCCGGGGGGGGGGTCGGTAACTGTCACCAATACTTGAGGCGTACGTGCAACCTCGCCGGGCCAAGTGGTGCCTCGTGACTCCCATATCGTTGTTTATGTTCGCTAAAGGATGACCGAGTTGATGTACGGTGGTGTCCATCTCCCTGCTATCCACGATTTCAGGCTAGCTGTCTCCCCACTTCCTCATCTGAATGATTTGGGGAAATCAGATTCGCCGTCGCTGCTTCTCCAACCGGTCCGATTTGCTGGGCCAGTTTCTGGAAAGTCACCAGCCCTCATGGGACGCTGTAAATCACTTTTCCGCCGTCGACGTGTTCATCAAGACAAAAAATACGAGGCCGTGCCCTTCTTCTCTCGACACTTTGATGAACAGACAGGGGAGAACCACTTCTTCAGTCAGACAGTGAGTACCCCGACCACGATACCCCATATCCTTGCGCTCCGACAGAAGGGCTTGACTACAATTGATACTGCGGGTCCCGAGCCCTCATCAGACCACAGTGCACCCCAAAATCAGAGCTTCAGAATCAACCAGATGTTATTTGCCTCATGGCCCTGGGACCGGATGTCGAGGCACAGATAGTCGACTACAACGATAAGATCTTGACCAGTGCAGAGAGCATGTGGGTGACGGCAAAGGATGCGGCCAATTAGTTTGTATGTTTGCCTGCAAAAGATCATGAAGATGCTCTGATTTACGCGTTTATTGCCGTGCGTCACCCACCCTGTTATAAACAGAGCATTTTTTTTTAAAGCAATAGAAATACACTAAAGGCTTTTGCACCATCTCAACAGTTTCTCGAAAATCATCTACCCCTCATTGCTTCTAGAAGAACTCCGCCTGTGGCGTGAGGTTATTATCTTGATAGTTTGGTTTCATGGGCCAGTTCACAGGAAGGTTGACTCCTAGCGTTAATATTCTCATCTCAAATTTCTATGGTCAATTTTTTGAGGTTTTCTCCTAACTCTCATTTTTTTTCAGGTCATCGGCGTGCGACAGCGCGCGTCGCCAGTCTATGTACTATCTCATCTACCATTGTGCTGGTAGTCATTCGGTAGATGTATGTCTATCAACGCCGAATATTGGTATATTGTAGTCATGTCATGTTGCCCTAGATAATCCACATACTGGTTTTTTTTTTTTTTTTTTTTTGGTTTAGGTTGTCATATCTCACTTTGCATTTTAGTACTGCTTTCTGACCACTAAGCAGAAATGAAAGCTGCGGCAATTGTATCACGGCAATTCCGTGGGCTTGTCCATCACATTCGCATCATCCAGGCATTCAGCAGCCATCTCAACCGTTTCTGTCGGTGGCCCTGCGTAGTTCTTATGGCCCCATATCCAATACCAAACGGCCGAAACAGCCACAAACCCAACAAAGACAACTGACGCATAATTCATATCCTCGAGGGTAACTGCGCTGAAGGTCGGCATGGAGAATAGTGGAATTGCAAGGAGGGTCCACGCTGGAGTTTCAAACATCATAAGACTCGATCAGAGTTAAATAAGCAAAGAAGTTACTTACCAAGGCAGACCACGTTACAAAATATCCCCAGTATCCCAAGATTGAAAGTGGCATTTTTGACGTCTCTTCGACGGCGCAGGAGGAAGGATATTGCAACAGGCATCGCGTAGCTAAGTGTCAGGAATATAACCCCTGCGCCAGAAAAGGCGTTGAATGCCGCCGCTGAGCCGAAGTATATAAGCCCCAGAAGTATCTCAATTACCATTCCCAGTAACATCGCGTTCAGCGGCACTTCCAGCCGCGTGTTGACTTGCCTAAACCATCTTGAACCGGGAATAGCGCCGTCACGAGCGAATGCCCACGTGCACCGAGACGCGGCGGTGACGCAGCCCACGCCGCAGATAATACCGAGGGCGAGGAGCGGGATGAGAAGGCAGAAGGCTCCGGCGGAGTTTCCTGTGGCGGACTTGATGATTGTGGGTACTGGTTGACCGCTAGCAAGGTTTGCAAGCATGGCGATGTCGGGAAGGATGAAGTTAATAGGGATGAGAAGGAAGAGCCCTGCAAAAAAGTTGACGATGACGCCTCCAACGAGGGCCTTTGGCACTTGGGTTGCTGGCTTGTGGACTTCCTCACACATTCTGTTGTTGTTTCAATTATTGAGTTAGTTTTCTTTTCTTTTCTTTTCTTGTCTTGACTTTAATTTATTTTTATTCTTTTTAAATAAAATTTCTGGCTGTTTGGTACGATGAAGGAATGGTGATGGATAAAGGAAACCCACGAGGTGACCATGCCAGTAGCCGAGAGGCCATAGGCAGCTTGTAGCAGACCGATACAGAAAGACCAGCCATCCGGCCAGCCCGACTGCGGTTCGAACTCTGTGAAGGCCCATTTAGCAGATCGTCTGCCATGCGCTGCGACGACAAGTACCGTGATAACGAGAGCCGTGACTCCTATCAGGGTCCAGAAGATCGCCATTGTCTAGACAGTATGGGGCCCAGATTAGAAAAGATGGCGATACAACGTCAAAGCAAAAAGAACTCCTTCATACCTCTAGGTGTGTCAGCCATCGGTTTCCAAATGCAGGAATAGCGTGGCATATCAAGGTGATTCCGAGAAAAATAAGATACGTCTGATAAGCCTGAAAGTTCTCGGTGATGCCGACACCTGAGGATTTGAATACATTCAGGCTTTCAACCAGGAAAAGCGCCGTTGCAAAGTTAACAGCAAGGGTAATTGTGATATTTCCAGCAATATAAGACCAGCCACAAATCCAGGCTGTAACACGTCTACACCACGACGGCGACAGGACGAACGTCTGATAGTAGACTCCACCGGCTGTGGGATAGACCGACGTGATCTCAGCCAGAGATGCCGCTACACACAACATGATAGCAGATATAATCACCCAACCCCAGAACATGTTAGCGGGGCCACCTCCTGCCATTGTATATGACATGGTTGTTGATAGACCATACGGTACAGAGGCCAGGATGAAACACATGAACACCACCTGCCATGTTGATCGGTTGCGTGACAATTCGGGACGGTATCCTAAGGATTCTAGATTGGAGTCTGCATGGGGCTTGTCCATCTTATCTTCTGCCATTTTCGATGTCGGTAGGGCTTGTACTGCTTATGGAATAATGGTGTGTCGCAATCGGAGGATGGATGTACTGTGATGACCTGCATGTGTCGCTGGGGCACAATAACGGTAGGCGCGATGGAGAAAAAAGAAATACTTGAAAAGAAAACCGATCATGAAGTCTTATCGCTGCAGGACGAGCGGGGCTTCTTAAAGGAAGCTCCTAGCCAATCCACAAGCGTTACATAACACCAGTAATAAGCGGCATTCGTGGACATGGACGTTATCGGACCGGAGCCAAGGGCACCAAGATAAACATTCTGGTGGGGTGTTGAATTTTTTTTTCCACTTTTGAGGTCCACTTCTCCAGCCGTCCGGAACACAAATTTCCACAATAACTGACAACATAGAACTATATTGCATGAGAGAAAACGTTGACAAGACGTAGGAGTGCTCATTTACATTTAGACAGGTCAGACTAATCTGTCTGGAAGGCATCATCCAGTGGCCACGAATGATCTATTGCCACAATGAATTTGCTATTTCTTGCTGATATGGGGTATCTATCGCAAAACATCATAGTTGGGGGGTTTTGGTGCATCATCATACATCGGGGGTGTATCGTTGGCAGGGAAGGCAGCATTAGGGATTTCTTGTGAAGACATGAACTCATAAACCGGCATTGGGAAGAAGGCCCCGAACGACTTCCACAAGGGCTTTCGATCCACAAGCCTCCCGGTTTCCTGGTCGATAACGTCTTCTCCTGTAATAATGTCCAGCTTCAGTTGGTGGCTTGCAATGATGGCGGCTTCTTCACCTATATTTGTGCGAGCAGGGCACTCGCATGGTCCCTGATGGAGACATGCCTGTTTGGTGTCAATCGCAGACATTTCTAGAACCTCCACGGCATCTGCACTTCTTGGAATGCTGACATCAAAGGATATCTGAATCATGTCATCTATCGCTTCGGTTTTGGGGCGGCCACCAGTTGTGCTCCAGCGACCTGTCACTCTCCCATGGCACAATTGGCGTACACATTGCTCTTTGAGGTAAATCGCATCCTGCGTCTCATGATAGCTGGGTTTTGATAAGGCCTTCGCCGTTTCTTCAACCCGCCATTTCAGCTCCTTAATCACCACATGCCTCATCTGCGCTGTCCGTGGACCCTCCGTGATAGTCTGTTTGGCACATAATCTCGCGGTATATGAAGCTTTGTTACCCGGACCTGGGGATTCCTTGGGCGTAATATCTAGAAATATCCTCACTCGATCACCACGGAAGCTTCGCAAGTGCGGGATGGTTCGAGCATGGCCCGGAAGAGCATGCCGTAGTATTTGAATCGGTCGCGTCGCTGTTGCTATCGTCCCAATTGTGGACATGGATGCCGCCGTAATCATATATGAGACGGTCCCTAGCACCGTTTCCGTCGTCGGTGGGATATCAAAAGGAACAGGAATCCCGAAATTGTATTTCAAACTCGTCGTCCCCCGGTCCTGATGATGTTCCACGTGGTGCTGCGTGCGCCAGAGATCACATCGGGTTATCGTTTCGGTGCTCGATGAAGCACTTTGCCCTCTGATATGACTAAGTTGAGCTTGGATTACCTTTCGTCGTCGCAAGCACTTAAAGAGACCACTGCTACGCCGAGGAGCCGTAGCGGCACATCGACGTTCAAATGCAACCGTGCGTGTAAGACTGACACTGAGCTTGGGGTAGCCGGAAGAGTCGATATTGGACGAGGCAATGATGATTTCCACAGACCCCAATAATGGGCCACTGTAGCTCTCGTCATGTGGTCCCAGGAATATACAATGAGTTTTGGGTGTTGTCAATTGCAGCTCCTGCACTTCCATGACATGCGATTTCGCGGGCGTTTCGTGCGATCTGTGGCCTTGTGGTGTAGATATCTAGCGAGGGATTCAGTCCATGGCAACCTGACCTGGCTGACTCGGGAGAAATGTCGCGTCATAATAGCCGACTGATCGGTAGCGAACAATATGGAAACGGACCTGTACTACAGGGTACTAGTAACATATGGATCATAATGTACGGTATCAACGTTTACCCGATGAGGAAGCCAAGATGGTAATTTAGACTTTTGGTGGAGGCATTGCGTGGAGTAATCCGCCTCATTTGCTGCCAGTCTCAGGGCCCACTTCGATTGCTGAAAGCCATTGTAAATGTCCAAACATGACACCGAGCCATGCGGGGCTCCAAGGTCTGCAGCATCGTGGAAACAGGAAGAGGAGTAGTCCACCCACTGATCCCCTCAACACTCATCCTTAAAGCAGCAATGAGAACAAGGCAAAAATAACTATAGGCGGAGCTTAATATGTGGCTTAAGTACGGCTGAGTGGATGGGAACCCTGTTTACCACACCCTATGGTCGTATGTGCCAGAGTTTTACAATAAGGGTAGTATAAGATACTGTATTAATATTTATCCTCCCCTTGCGCAAGCATCCGTTGAGTAAGATCAAGTTGTATCCATTGCTCGATCGTTGCCATAGTGTCCCCGACCAGCTGGTCATAGTTTCTTCCATGCGGCAAGAATAGCGACTGATGCGCTGTTATCTCATTCATATTGTCCATGTTCACCGGTATCCAGAGAGAATCGTCACCGTGGCTCCAGTGATGTGATGGTAATAGGACGAACTTCCGCCGTTTCTTCTTTTTATTTTTTTTTGATGTGCAGTCAGCCGTTTCGGAGGCGCAGGCGCAATCCGCTCGGTCTGGTTCTGGTTCAGGCTGTACTTCCGATTCCGGTTGCGATTTGGTCGGTTCCAGTGAACAGGGCTCAGGCTCGCTCTCGGGCTGGTTTTCCGACTGTTTCTCCATACACGGAGTTTCCTTTGTTTCGGCTGGCGACGATGAATGTTCCATACTCGCATGCCGCGAGTTTTCTCTTTCTCCAGCGTTATCATTATCCTTCAATGGCGCAGGAGGCTTACTTGCCGTGTAATAATTCACGAAGCGAATCCTGAATGGCTGATCATGAGCTGCTTCCAGCTCCATTACCTGTTTATACCTCCGGCGAAGCTCTGGGTAATTATTCAAACAACCGGCAAATTCATATGGTGAAACAATGCGGGTGAGTATAGATTTTGTGAGACGATTGTAGTTCTTCTCAAAGAAATGCATAACCCCCTGCATGCCGCTTCGTTCGGGGAAGCGTATATCGTTGAAGAACGGGGGGTCATAGTGAGATGGAGAAAATGCGGCTGTTATGGCTTCAGTCGTGATTTGCGTTTCTGGAACAGTTTCTGTCTCATTTTCAGCCGGCCGATCTCGTTGAAAAAGGCTCTTGCATGATGTCTGGATTATCCCGGGATGTAGACCAAGAAAAGGGACGTCGAAATTAATCAGACCTAAGATGTTATGTTTCCGATGCTGGTGTGAGTGTAAAGGCGAGGATGGCAGAAGAGCAACATCTGCTGCTAAGATGCCCCCCAGGCTATGTCCCAGTAGAATGATATCCAGGTCATTCGCTTCATGAGGCGACAGCCTATATTTGCGATCAGGTCTACGTTGCACTAAGGAATCTCCCAAAAAAAATTACTCACCAGCTACTGAACTGGTCCCGAGCAATTTTCATATCGCCTCGAGACTTATATCGAGGATAGATACGGGTGTACACCTCATGAGACTCGGCCAGTGCATCCGTCAACAGACTATGCACATGTGCGGGGAAAGCGTGGAAACTGGCTTCGGAGCCATTGAATCCATGGACATAGATGAGGAGGAGTCTGCGTTTTCCAGACTCGAGACGATGGGGTAATGAGAGATTGGAAGCAGAATGATCGAGGTAATTATCAGTTCCTGTTCCTGTTCCTGGTTCGTTGGGTATATCGGGATGGGTTGGTGATGGAGCGCCGTATGAGGGATCTTGCCCCGCCATGGTTATTCGTTGCGGGCAAGGATAATACTTGTGGTATTTCCTTCGCCTATTCGATGCAAATAAACAGGTAGGTACCTGAAAATAAGTCTAAAATATTGAAAAAGAGGGTACATAAAAGAAAAGAAGAAAGTCCCGCAAAGACTTTTGTGGCGGTGCAAGATCTTTCTACACTCCATTGAAGGGGTCCGTCCAGCTCAATGCCAAATTCAGATCTTCTGGACTAACCACTTGGCGTAAGTGGGCTTTAAACTATTCAGTTGTATGGGAGTTAAAATAGAATCAAAGCTCATATCAGACAGTAGTCCTGACAAAAATACTCAAGCTAGAAAAGGAATTGAATACGAATACGAAAACTATACACGACCGGCAACCGGGGTTCCGTATTCGTACGATTATCTAGATTTTTTCTAGAACGTGAATCAACAACAGAATATATACCGCCAGTATTTCAAAGATGTTTCTATGGAGCATCATCTCAATAACCGATAAAAGTGGTTACTCATGAGGCCACAGATCCAATCACTCTATATCCAACAACCTCCGCAAAATCTCTCCTTGATAAAGATTATCAGGTCAGTCTCCGAATCCTATTATATGAATTATTTATACTAATTGCTCCCCTAGAAAGACAGCGACAACTCATGGGCTCACAAATCTTGCGATTTCCTACGCTGGATGTTCACACCCCTCGGCTTCTGTATCACAATATATGGCCTGAACGTCATCGCCTGGGGAGGCATGCTCTTCCTCTTAATGTGCAACGCAGCACCAGCAATGTGCCATCCAAGCTGCGACAGTCTAGACTCATCACGGCGTATCTGGATTGAAATGGATTCGCAAATCCTGAATGCTCTTTTCTGTATTCCTGGCCTTGGACTGGCGCCGTGGCGGCTGCGAGATCTCTACTTCTGGACATTTTGGCGGCTAGGTCGGTCAGAAGCAAGACGCCAGAAGAGCCTCGACCGTCTGGCCCAAATCCACGGTAAATGGTTCTTGCTTGATTCGAGTCAGAGCGTGGTGCTGCCCAGCAGCACCACATTGAAAGTTCCGGCCACGCCATTTTGGAAAATGGACGCTGTTGTTTGGGGAAATATCCTAAACACGGTTTTCCAAATCTGTCTCGCGACGTGCATGTGGGCGATGAACCGATTCAATCGGCCCAGTTGGACAACTGGTCTGTTTGTTTGCTTGGCTTGTCTGGTAGCTGGTGTTGCCGGGATCGTGATGTGGTTGGAGAAGAGGCGCATTCAAAAGGCTTCTGAGCAGTATAAAGAGACGACGACGCCGTTGGTCGTTCGAATTTCAAGACCGGCTTCGCCGGATTCGATGGGGAGTGAACGGGAGCTTGTTGGCCGGGGAGATTGAACGGATAAGGGATGTGGGATACCCTTGGATACAAAGGATTAGAGTCTTTCGGGTGTTGACTCTCGTGGCATCACTTCAATCACCTGCGCCCGACTAGAGCTCACCGTCTCGGCCCGCCACCGCCCTTCAGACAGTAAAGAGGAAAGGGGAAGAATAACCGTTGACCAAACTCAACATTTGACTAAGTACAGCTGAGCGACCGGGAATTCCCGTTTTCCAGTCTATGGTCGTATGTACTGGCTTTCTATTCAAAGAAGCTGACCAAGTGCGCTGTTTGGTTTTTGCCGTGTCATTCAGATCGGAAAGTTCTTGTGGAAGTATGATTTGTATCATCTATGTGGGATGGAATTGGACCATTTATTATTGGTCTACTGGTCTATTTCAATGCACTGTATACTCGAATATTATTGACTATCAGCGTCTATCTCAGCAGAAACGCCACTTTTAATTAGAAGTGCCTAATGAGAGTTAAAATAGAATCAGATATCAGTATTCCAGACCAAAATACTAATATAAACAATACGATCCAGACTTTCTGCCCCGCGCTCCATCATCTGCAGCTATATCCATCTGATCGGGTCTCAATCTCACGAGGCTGTTCTCAGAAAGGCTACAAAAAGTCTACCATCTACATGAAGGCACACCAGAGGTTTTAGAAACTATGATCTGACTTGAATATAAGTTACTACCCCAACGTTCGCTTTCTTATGAACTCGAGTCGATAACTGCATCAGGGCCCGGAAAAATGAGAGACTCATGACCGTCGCTAAAGCGGACCTACAGGTTAAGACGATCAGCTCTTGTCCAGTGTTGATTACTATTCATCCATCATGACTTACCACGTAAGGGGGTTCTCCGTTTGCACCCCGGATTGCAATAATCTCGCCGACCGTAGTCTGTTGTCCGGGAACTGCTCTTTCAATTAGCCAACGAGTAAATAGTTGTATATATTAGACCAGAAGCGCCTACATACGTCGACTGGGAATATGGATTCTATCTCCAACTTTAGCTTGCGGCATCTTGAGGGGTGCAGTATAAATGATATTGGAGGTGTTGCAGTTCTGCAGAGGAAGAAGTTTTGGCAGGAGATGGTCGAGCTCTTAAAGATAGTCATTCCTATCCTGCTCCGATTGACCGGTGCCCGATCAGACGGCCAACGCATACATGCATTAACTAACTATGCAAGATAGCGTGACTCAGCCGGAATGATCATGGATGCGGAATTGACAAGTGATAGTTCCCAAAGGGATGTTAAGGTTCGAAAACAAAAGAGGCAAGATGATGCTTACATGGCGCACAGGCACCAGGGTGTAAGACTCCAATATGTCATAGTCAAGTAGGATGCAAAGCAACAAAAAAAAAAAAGGGGGGGGTGGGGAGGGGGCCTCTTACTATCGCTTCATAAACGTTGGTTACTACCACTAACCTTACGGCTATGTGGACGATAAGTTGATTCATTCGGTCCAGCTGGATGGCTGGCCTGTTTGTGCTTGGTTACTAGGATTGTAGGCTTCTGTACAGTATAAAGAGACTACATTGTTCGTTATCCAAGTTCCGCGACCAGTTTCATTGGAGCCTGTTGGCCGTGGGGTTGATATATACATCTCAGTATGAAATGAAATTAAACCGTCTGGTAGATATCCATTGTTAGTTTTGTTACGCATACTGAATCACCAAATGAATCACCAGAGTATAAATAATCAAGATTATTATTGACTAACAGCCTAACCTATCTCAACCAATACCCCCGATTGATCCTCAAATGCATCGCAGCCTCCTCCCTAACAGACGGCAACCCCACATTCGTCCCCATAGTCCTAACAACAGACATACCATGCCGTTCCCTCGACGGGCCCCCGAACTGCGGCTGCTCAACGCCAACCGCCACATCAGCTGAATTTTGAGCCGAGGAAAGCCTCTCGTCCAAGTGATGGTTGTACTGGTACAGCCGCGAAAGACCAGGGAATTTGATGGAGGGATCGAAGTTGATGAGAATCAGTGCTTGTTTGCCGTCTGCCAGACCGTCGTGGTTTACCGAGTACACAAGTGAGCGCTCGTCGGCCATCGCTTGGACGCGGCCTGCTCGTTCGCTGGGACATAAGAGGTTGTTTAGTTCCGGGGGTGCATTGTCTGGAGGCCACATGTGGACGCCGCGCGAGAGGAAGCGTTCTTCGCTATGGTCTATTGGTTGGCCGTTTGTGTCGCTGAGGTCCGGGCGGTAGAGGAGGCCGCGGGGTCCTTCTTCGCCTGTCTCGTCGATGGGGCATTTGCGTTTTCGGGAGACGGTGCGAAGGCGGAGACGGTCGTGGGGGATTAGGCTTGTGCTGTCCTTTGTAGGGTCTGGGGAGGGGTCATTGACGAGGTCGACGAAGGATGAGGCGGAGAGATTGTAGGCGTGATATTTCGTCTTTGCTAGGATGAAGTCTCGTCGGTGGGTTTGGGTGGAGTCGTCGGTTGCGGTGCCTCCCAGTTGGTATTCTGGATGGTAGTATCGACGGAGGCGTTTCTTGGGCGGTTGTTGGTTTGGTTTGCTTGATGGATCATGAACTTTGATGAGAGGTTCGTGATGGGGGACTCGTGCATCTGTCGGGCCTGTGCGTTGCTTTCCGGTGTTGATTTCGTTTGGCGAGGGGAGGGCTTGCATGTAGTAGGTGCGACAGTTTTCGCTTCCTCCGTTGCGCCACTCACGACGACACTCGAGAATCATGAGACGTTTGGTAGCCTCGTCATGTCGCAGAGAGATGTCCGTCCAAGTATCGTTGATCGGACCTTCGCGATGCTGACGACGCCAGGTGCGATTCGGAGTAACCCGTCGTCGCGTGTTCGGTTCCGGAGCAAGACAGACCCAGATATAAAACGACGTCCAGTCAACCTCCTCTTCCTCACAGTCAACCTGTGTCGAAACGGCGTACAGATGGTCCTGGTGCAGTCCAAAACACACCGTCTGACCAATCTCATTACCGGCAAAATGCGCCAACTCCACAGGCTTCTCCGACATATGACAACCCGTCTGCAGGTCGACACAGTGAATTGCCCATAATGGATATCCGTCGTACCCTAAGGACGAGTGAGTACCGTAGTAAAGATAAGAGCCATTATGACGAACAAACAATCGTCGCGTAGACGACAGCTGAGCCCGCAGCCGCAAGCGACCATTGCGGGCATTCGCCGGTCGCCGTCGCAGATCGATGGCAAAAAGCCACGCCTCCGGACCTTCAGCCAGCTCGACTAGAAACGCTAGAATGCCTTCGCTATAGTGCAGCAGGGAGAGGCGGATGGGGCTGGTGCCTGGAGCGTGATGGGGCAGGAGACGGGTGACGACGTTGGAAATGTTCATCACCTGCTCTTTTTGAGCTGCGCCATGGACGTCCAGGACGCGAATATCGTCATTGTGGACGTAACATAGCGAACCGGAGTCGTAGAGGAAAGTGGTGCCGTAGGCGATGACGGAGGCTGAGTATGGCTGAGCGGTGGAGAAGGATTCTTTAATATCGAATAGGCGACCAACGGCTTTGCGATAGCCGGATTTTGACCGGTCTGCGTCTTGTCCTTCTTTGGTATGGAGGAGGTTGTTCTGTTGTCACGTTAGATGAGAAGAAATTTGAAAGTAGTACAGTAAGCAACGACTCACCTCAATGGTCTTTCGGGCGATAGGCTCACTGCTCATGGCATGATTGAGAGATCTATTGACGCGACTGAGATTGATAAAATCATAACAATCCAGTTTGGAAGCGATTTGATAAAAAACATCATAAGGAATGGAGTCCAGACTCCTTGTATGATCAGTCATCCTAGCAGTGCATCTATCTGTATTAGGCGCAATACGAGGTAGTGATGGGTACTGGGTAAAGTAAATAAGCACGAGACCGGAAAGGAGAGGACTTAAGAAGCACAGCCATGGCGATAGCCATAGTGCCTGGTATTAAATCAGGGTTGAAGGAATGAGAAATCAAAGAGGAGCGGATTGAGGCTCAAAGAAGGTTATGAACCCCCCATGATTGGCATTGGGTCAGGTTCTACAGCAGCCACCGCATTTGCATTTCACACAGCCCACTGCTAATCTTCCCACGCGGCTCACTCCAGTCGCGTTTTGCCGCTGGCCAAGAGAATCCTTTCCCTGAATCAATTGAGGCAAATAATTCCAGTTTCACCGAATTGCGGCTCTTTCGGTGGCCAGTGCTGTGGTCTTCAGCTCCACATTCAATCTCCTTACACGAGACACAACATGCATTTCGGACCAAGGCATAGAAGAAGACAAAGTAGTCATTTGGATCGACTGTACTGCGGCTAATACGAGCTAGCCAGGATGACCGCTTCTTACGTGCTGACTCGCCATCTGGATCTGGTCCGATCCTTCGGCAGGATACAGACCGCTGGACCATCTCTAGGCGCCCCGATGTTTGATGGAAACTTCTACAACCCGCCTAAGAGTACTCGTTCTTTTGAATTTGCGATCCTTTCTATTATTCGAGATCTATCGCGGTCCGCTGTGAGATTGTACACCGACCGCTGCTGCTGGCTGACTGACCCGACAGCTGTGGTGGTCAGTGCCGTGCAAGCAATCCATCTATCTTACCTACGTCTTGCGTCTTGATCTGGTGGCATTCCTGAACTATCTATCCGGATTGACACGGACAACTAGTCCGTACGTGGTGCTCGATAGAGTATTCCGGACGGACAGAGCAAGGCTGACATCGGTCGGCGTGGGCACGACTCGTCGCGTATCAGCCGGCCGCTGCACTGCCTCAAAAACAAGCATGAAACGAAATCCTTTACCCCAGACACCGTCTCGCCTTGAGAATTCGCAATCGAGCTTGACCCCGCATGACTGTAGACATCCGGAAGCATCCGGTTGACTCTCTGCAAAAAGATGGCGATGCGATGCCGATGGAAATGGAAATGATGACGGTTACACTACATGTACAACGGAGTTTATCCTGATCTTCATGTAGTCAGCAACTCAGCAACTCAGTATGGCGGCCAGTTGTCGCATCGCTCAGCGCTGTTTTTCAGAAGGATTCGCCCCATTAGGCATTTGGTGTCACTGTACGAGTTGTCAGTGAGTATATTACCTGATCCTGAGATGGACTATCATGTCCATGCGAAGGGATCAGGTGTGTTCATCAGGTGACTCTAAAAATGCTTGTACTTCTATGCCTGCTGACATGTTGATATTCAACTATTCAACTATTCAACTAACTAGCGGCATTCGATTAGCAATCCTCCACAGTACTCTCAACATACATATATAGTGCTGGCTGCCTACTTGAATGGATCTGTCTTTTACCTTCTATTCTTCTTTTTCTCTTTACTTCCATGTTTCTTATCTTATCAGCATGTAATTACTCCGTACTACAGAGTATAATGCATCAACTCCGCAGAATGACATGACTCTTCATCGCCACATTCCACCGTCTAACGGTACGCAACACACACACACCTCTATTCATAGACTAATCACCTGACTTTACTCACTGTCTGCTGAGCCGATTCGTCAATCCATCCATCATCATAAGGCTGCAGCCCTACCACCAAGTGTGGAACTCACGCCCAGTGCCCAACGGTTTTATTGGTACGAATCTTGGTGCCTAGAGGACGAATATTCCAGAAGGTTACTGTGTTAGGCATTTTAGTACTCAAGAACGCCTTGTATTGCCCGGCAATGAATATGAGTAGGTAGTTATTGTAATCTGTAGAGGAGACACCGTTGATCGGCGTTATGCTGATAGGTCGAGGTTGTAGAAATGCTCCGCTCTCAGCCAGCCCTGTTGGCTTTATCTTGAATTTCTCCTGTCGTTTTGTTGTTCTCTTTTCTTTTTATCTCTGTTACTGTCGAATATACTACTGCTAGACCACAATGTATCATCATCGTTCAAGTTCTTGGTGGCCAGAGTATGGGTATGTTGCTGATATTGCTACTCCGTACATAGCACGGACTACGCTGACCAGACAGTCATTACTATCCTCCGCAGGGCTACTACCAACAACCACCGCCTCCACCGCAAGGCTACGGTTACCCCCCGTACCACACCCCGACTCCGCCATCGCATTCCCCATCGCCATATTCTCACCACCGTATGCATCACCGAATCCACCCGAAAAGCCAATACTAACAATATACAGGCCAACAATCATGGAACGACAACCTGCCCCCTCCACCCCCCCAAGTCCCCCAACACTTTGGCCACGGCGCCCCCTCCAACTACCACTTCCAATACTCCACCTGCACCGGTCGACGCCGCGCCCTGCTCATCGGAATCAACTACCTCGGCCAGCCCAACCAACTGAAAGGCTGCATCAACGATGTCGCGAACATGTCGACATTTCTGCATGAAAAGCATGGCTATCGACGCGAGGATATGGTCATTCTCACGGATGATCAGGAGAACCCGATGAGTATGCCGACCAAGGCGAATATGTTGCGCGCGATGCAGTGGTTAGTGAGGGATGCGCAGCCGAATGATTCGTTGTTTATTCATTTTTCGGGTACCTTTTCCTTTGCCCCTGGATGTTGGTTAGTGCTAATTTGTAGGCCATGGTGGACGGACACCCGATCTGGACGGCGATGAAGATGATGGTGAGTAAACAAATAGAAAACTTAAAAAAAAAAAAAAAAAAAGAACAAGGAAAGAAAGAAAGACCTAACAGAGGACAGGCTACGACGACGTAATTTACCCCGTAGACTACCGCACAGCCGGCCACATCGTCGACGACGACATGCACGCCATCATGGTCCGACCTCTCCGCCCCGGCGTCCGACTAACCGCCATCTTCGACTCGTGCCATTCCGGCACAGCCTTAGACCTACCCTACGTGTACTCGACGCAGGGGGTACTCAAAGAACCCAATCTCGCCAAAGAAGCCGCGCAAGATCTATTCTCCGCCATCACCTCATATGGCAATGGCGATCTGTCAAGCATGGCGGAGACGGCGATCGGGTTCTTCAAGAAAGCGGCGATTGGGAGTTCGGCAAGGGAGCGGACGGTCATGACCAAGACATCGCCTGCAGATGTGGTGATGTTTTCGGGTTCAAAAGACACGCAGACTTCAGCGGATACGTTCCAGGACGGTGAGGCGCGTGGGGCGTTGAGTTGGGCGTTTATCAAGTCGTTGGAACGGTGGCCGTACCAGAGTTATTTGCAATTGTTGAATACGATCCGGTCGGAGCTAGAGGATCGGTATACGCAGAAGCCGCAGCTGAGCTCTAGTCATCCCTTAGGTGAGTCCCGTCCGTCCCTGTCCGGACATACCATGGTCCCTGCTGACCGAATAAACAGATACCAATTTGCGATTCGTGATGTAGCAGATAGACTAGTTTGGTGCAAGTAATTTTAAAAAAAAAAAATGCAAAATGAACCCAACCATCTGATGGTGTTAAACTTTGGCTCGATATGGTATGCACCATAAAACTCTGAATTGATATCATCCCGTTTATATCGAATGATTCTCGGTAAAGGTCGGTCAGCGTATCACTCCGATTGGCCATCCAAGCCACTACTCCGTTAGTATGTGGACTATGGCTTGGATGGAAGACGGACACTCCGATCTGATTGAATCGGCCGAACGAACGATGGGGAGCGGTTTCACTTGGTGTGTTTATTTCTCTGTTTTTATCCACGACAATACCGCACATGCGGTGGTGACTGGTCCGTACCGTCTCTCGTGGGTAGACTAAAGAAGATTCTGCATTCTCGAGTGCATTCTCTATTGCATAATGCAGCATAACGCATACATAATAGATATTTTTAACCGCACAGCCGCAGTGTCATGCGGGATGATCTCCTTGTCTCAGGAGAGAATAATATTATTGACTAGTATAACTAACTAGAGATGGCATTGAACACTTAGCTCAATAATCAGGTCCACTGCTCGCTTTTCCTCCGTTTTTTCTTTCCTTCTTCCCCCCCCCCGGGATCTCTCACTCTTCTACTTTCCATACTACTCACTACTATTTACTTCATTTTATAATCTACAAAGTACCGAGCATACAACACACCATTGCTCGCTACGCTACGCTCGCAATCAACAACAACAATGTCCTCCTCCCCAGAATCCCAATCTCCCTCCTCCCCCGACAGCCCCCGCCATCTCGCCTGGCCAGTCCCCCCGGTCCCGATCACAGTAACCCACTACAACACCCACACCCGCCAACACACAACCTCAACCACCACCACAAACACCACAACAAGCCCGACAGCAGGCCCCTCCCCCTCCGGCGGCCCAACAATGATCAAATCCCGCCGCTTCTATTCCTCCCCGCTGTCCGATACCTCGAGCATCCCCGACCCAAAGACCCCCTTACAAGCCTACGGCCTCGAACAGCGCGAGCCCTCGATCGCGGAGGAAAAGCCGCACTTGCTCCGACGGGTCTCGCATGCGCTTGACGATATCAAGGAGGATTTTAGTCTGGGGTTGGATGCAAAGGGGACGGCGGAGAAGATTAGGCGCAGGCGCGGGTCTGTGTTTTTCGAGGCGCCGCCGTCGAGTTCGCCGGCTCCTAGGACAGAGACTGCGATGGCTGTTGAGAGGACCAGGCCGTTGTCTATTTTTTCGACGGCGGGGTCTGTGGACCATGGGAGTGGGAGTGCGGGGAAGAGGATGAGTCGGCGGTTGTCGGTGTTTGGGGGTGGGTTTTCGCAGCGCAGGAAGAGGGTGGGCGAGAGTATTTCGCAGCCGAATTTGATTGGGTCGTCGACGCATTTGTGATTCTGCGGTCTGCATGTTCATTTCTGGGGGAAGAGAGAGAAAAGCGGTAATACGGGACGCATCACATCACATCACCGACATCGATTCGACATCGACATCAACAACACCAAGTACACATTCACTCACTGTAAAGAAAAGCGGCATACATACATGGAGTCCGGCGTGTTTTCATTTTTTATTTCCATTCCCTTATTCCCTTCGATCCCTGTTATATAATTGCATCAATCATCTACCTTGTACAGGATATATGGTTAGCTAGGTGTTGGATAGAGGTCATTCCTTTACTTTTCTTTCTTTATGTTAGACAATAGATTTGTACTCCCATGCAGGAATTATGCATCCTTCGATTCAAGTGCATTAGTCGATTTCCACAGTACTCCGTGCATGATCCATGAATCCTTTGGAAGTAAATATAGCAAGACACGTTAACTATAAGTGTAGGTGTAAGTGTACATGTGCGCCGCAAGGGATGACTATTAACCTCTTTTCATTCGATATACTTGCTCTTGTAATTGTAATTGTAATTGTAAATGTAAATGTAAGTGTAGGTGTGTATAGGTTTGTGTGTAAATGTAGGTGTGGTGAAATGTCCATATATCGTAATCGTAATCGTATCCAAAATCCCAACGCCTAATCCAACATAACTCAAAGCCGACTCCATATCCCGTATTCAGACCCATATCCTCTATCGGCTATAGTGAAATCCCCTCCAAATCCCGCATCACGACAGCCATCTGCGCCCGCTTCGCCGCTTCCGCTACGAGACTAAAGTCCCGCAGAAACGGCGCTGTGGCCGTTGGTCCGCCTTTCTGTTCTATCGACTCGGTTTCGGTCTGCTGTGTTTGTGTCTGGGCTTGAGGCTGGATCTGGGACTGTAATTGAGACTGTTGCGACGGGTTGGCACCGAGGGTACTCGGGTTCATGGGCATGTTGGCAAAGGCAGTGGCAGTGGCAGCGGGAGCGGCAGGATTGGAATTGAGACTCGTATTCTGGGATTGAGCTGGCAGTGGCACCTGCCCCTGTACTTGAGCTCGGAAAGTCGAGTCGGGCTGGAAGGCTGCGTTCGTGAAGGATGGTGAGCGCTGGGTGGATGTGACTTGGTTGAAGGGGATTTGCTCCATGTTGAGTATGCTTGTACTCCGGAATGATGTAGTGTACGAGTACGGATTGAAGGAAGGGTAAAGGCAATGACAGCGGGGTCACGGAATTTGGTTCGGCAGAGTTGACGGACGATGACGCTGGATGCGAGTTTGGTTCTGCCAGTGTATATTCTGTAGAAGCACTGCCTTATTTCATGGGCACTGACAGTATCATAAAACACTTAACCAATACCCAATATCCAGGGATAAAAGGATCACAAAGTACGGGAATCTGGCAACCCATGATCGTCAGATTTACAACACATTAAACCGCAGAAAAAAAAAAGCACCACAGCCCCCGACTTTTACCCGAGGTTGTATGTGTATTGTATCTCCGCGCTGCTTGCGCGGGGTTCCTACGTGCAACGCAGGTACGGGGTGTGTATTATGATACGCGGATGGGCTTCGGAAACTCTTCGGGAATACTTGCGTGTTTCGAGTATATCACCTGATTGGGTATGGGATAGTCAGGTGATTATGGAGCGGCTAGCCGTGTTTGGATGGACGGAGTATGGGACGGGATCATGAAGGGTTAGCTAATGGGAGTGAATCAGGAGAGATTGTGTGATAATCTAGCTGGATTAGCTCTGTATCGAAAAGATGGATTTTGATTGATTTAGATTAGAGTTATGGGGTGCTTGATTCAAGGTATTTATTTAAATCTTAAATGAAAATGCTGTTCATTTGGGTTAATATGGAGTTTCTGATCAATGACAAGGTACCTATAGGCGTACTTGTATCATGACCGGCTACTATGATGTCAGGATAAAGAACGAGCATATTGGCAGGCTAATGACTGACACCCGTTCGATGTCGGGCAAGAGAATCATGCAATGTTCAGGTCAATATATGCAATTCCAACACTCAGCGCCCCAGTGTAGGCGATAGTTCAGACTGACGCCCCACGCAATTTAAGCAAGAGAGGCGAATTCATGAGCACTCCAACATGAGAGTAGATCCAATTGAGCGGGAACTTGATCAATGGAAGACTTATCTCCACCTATAAATTATATATACGGCTATCCCCGTCCTCATACACCTCACCCACAAACGCCGTCTCCAATAATTATCCGTACTCCTTTCCATATTATTGAATTACCACTCATGTAAAACACATCTTCAGGGCTCACGGAAACCTCCCTGACAACTCTTCCTTCCTCGCGAATCGATCCAGGTAAATATGGAATTCCCCATCTTCGCGGTAACTTCATCGTGGATCCATAATGCGGTTTATTACCCCTTCTCTCTGCAAGCCTGCGATGGTCTCTTTGCCATGGTCGAGGATGTACTGCTCGCTTTCGATGTTACCAGAAGTGGAGGGATTTTTTGGCGTTTTGTTTTGCTTTGTTCACCTTTTCATGCAGAGTGGGGGGTGATGGTGAGGAATGCTGAGGCCGTTATTTCAGAAAGACAGGAGAGGATCTCAAACCAGGTGGTGTAGTTGTATTCGGTTGCGTCGGTTAGAATGTACGGAGTTCAGACTCATATATTCATCATAAAACGCATCTAAAGGGTTGATGTCGTCCGAGTAGTCGATGTGCAGGTTCTCGACATACAGAATGAGTTAGCCTTGCTGTCGTACGCGTTGATGGGGTGTTCGGATTGCGCCGAGGATGGCGCTTTGCGCATCTGTTGGTGGGTAAATTCCCGATTGTGGTTTCTGGTGATATGGCTATCACTATCTATAAATACACCTCCTGGATAATAGGATAAGTTATATGATATACTTCATACGTACCCAACAGCCGACAGTGCCTAGTTGGACGTATTCCTGGATGTATTCCTGGAAGATGTGACTTCGCTGCGTGCTGGGATGATCTGGTGAAATCTAGTCCCATTTTTCCTATAGAATGATCATTAGTCTATTGGACTTGGTTGAGATAGTCGCGGACACAAGCCAAAAGGTATATCTCAGAAGGAAGCAGATTGGAGAAGTCGGACATTCTGTTAAGGTTAAAGATGTGACGGCCTGGTCACGTTGGCTGGTTATCACGTGAGGTGTGGTTGTTTGCTTTGTTGCTTTGTTGATAAATATGGCATTACCTCCTTCCTTCCCTCCTCATGTCAATTATTCTCGTCGATAGCTACCTAGGTAGAACACATGAGTTGATGTTCCATTAACCTGGCCGAGCTCCGTGACAAAAGAGGTAGCCTAGTACCCGTTCACCTCTCTTCGAATCCCCTGCACTTCCAAATTTTCCCACCTGTTCCCAGAGTTGTAATAATTGTGTGTGACACGCCCGCCTCTGTGCCAGCGACATAACTGCGTTGTCCTCGAGGAGTGGTCGTGTGAGGCGCTCCCCGGTATCTTGTGGTTACGTCCCGCACTTACTGGTAAAAATTAGGCCACTCTAGGAGCTGGTCTTTCGTCAGAATCCAGTCGCGTCGAGATGGTGCAGTTTTGCTAGAAAAATTTTTGCGTCTGATGTTATAATGTCATCTTTAATGAGATACTCGACAGAGCTGTGTGGTTGCTTGACTACAATAAAAGGCGCCTTGTCTGTTTACATCTATTGTGAAGTGGGTCCCATTGCACATCAGATAAATATACAAATCAACTCATTTCAGATACTACGGATGAATATGTCTTTTCCGGGACAACTATCTGGCAATTATTTTGACTTGGATATAAATTTGGATACTTGGTAATAGTGTAGTTAGACTAGGGCATAGGCAAGTCATAGGCAAGTTTGTATTATTATTCGTCAATAAGTAAGTTACTGGTTTACTTATAATTTGGGATGCATTATCCACGGTTGTATAACAATTCAAGAATTTCGAGCCACAATTGTATTGAAAAACTTAGCTAGCCTATCTCTAATCCCCTTTGCGCAAGACGCTTTGGTTTACTGCCATTCCAAGTCCCGGCAGAACTCTTGCACAGTTTCGTGTGTTGCCGTAAACAGCGGAACGTCAGTTGGATCTTCCTCCATAGTATGGCCAAGGCAGGTCATCGAACTGCAAAGGAGTCAGCAGAGTAGCATGGATAGAGTTATAGTAGGCTTCAATTTGCATACACCGTGTTAACGGCTTGGTCATAGATAACCTTGTCGGGAAAGCCCTCGTCGATTGCTCAGCGGCACTGACGAACATCTCTATAAATAGCGGATGTCATTGACCTGAGCCATTTATACTCATCTAGAGAAAGAGAGAACTTATTCAACGATACGAGCAACCTCGTTAGTGATGTGCGAAACCTCTGTGGATGTCAAAACCCTGGTAGTCCAGCGTGGACATGCCTGGCCCCTGATTGATTTTGCTGCAGCAGCATTACCGTCTGAACCAATTGATGCATCACCTTTCCTCATTGATTGTGGATATGAGCCCTGAACTTCATTTGATTGGATACCAGTGGCGGGGACAATGCCCCAGAATGAATGAATCAACCGCCAATGAGCCCAAGAACCTGCCAAAAAAAAGGAACATATATGGACAGTAGTTGCAGAACAGATTAAGCATGCACAGGGCCAGTAAAAGAAGCAGGCAGACCCCGACAACGCCCTGTTGATTTTGATGTTGGAGACAAAGTGTGGCTCTCTCTCCGTCACTACTGAATGGACTGCCCGAACAAGAATCCCGACAGCTGATCCTTTTCCTCGCCCCAGATCGCCTGTATGCGCAGGGCTTTCGAGCACAGTGCTCTCCTTGTGTTTCGGGGCAAGATGGGTGTGCCCTAGGCCGACTCTCAGCTTAGGCTACCCCCCCTGCTATCCTTCTCCTGCTCTAATCGCCTCCTCCAATGCTTCCAGTCCCCATTCATCATCTCTTTGGGCTTGCCAGGTACTTGAGGGGCCAACTGCAGCTGC
This sequence comes from Aspergillus intermedius, assembly GCA_039880815.1. Lineage (NCBI taxonomy): Eukaryota > Fungi > Ascomycota > Eurotiomycetes > Eurotiales > Aspergillaceae > Aspergillus > Aspergillus intermedius. The sequence continues at coordinate 14,874 of JBDODA010000118.1, read as the reverse complement.
TGGGTTGAGCCGCCAGTTTCTCTGTGGCATGTACGTTCGTTGACCTTATTGGGATCGCTGTCCGAGTTCCTTAGTGAGCCATCTTTGCCTTTGTGTTGTAATGGCTTCTGTTCGGGCTCTACAGGCAAAAGCCAGAGAGATCTCTCTTGGGCCTTTTCTTGGAAGCTTATTGGCTGCCTGCTTTGCTTCCTGGTCAACTCTCTCATTTCCTTCTACCCCTGTATGTCCCGGAACCCACCGGATGGTGATTTGATGACCTTGGACACATAATCTCTTGGCTATAGCACGTGCTTGGATCGCTAGTGTTTGATTTGGTCCTGGCTGGGTATGTCGCAGCCTCGTGATGGCGGCTTGGGAGCCCAGCAAGATAGTGACTGGCCTCTGATCTCCTACTTTTCCTGCTGCCTGGAGCGCCCGAACAACTCCAAGAAGCTCTGAATCAAAGACCTCATGTCCCTTGCCCAATGGGATTCCCTGGGTCTTCCAGGATCCTCCTGGTTCTTGCCATGCAAGTCCTGCTCCGCACCTGCCGTTCTCCAATCTTGATCCGTCTGACCAGATTGCTAGTCCAGGAGAGAGAGGCGTCAAGGCTATATCTGCATCGGATAGTGAAGATTTATCTGAAGCTACAATAATGATACTATTGTCATCTTTCATCAATTCAGAACTCGGAGCTTATTGCAGTTGAGTAGTAAACATAGACAAACACCGCAGAGCAGACACTTAAGTACTAACTTCTGGACAAAAAGGATCACACCGGCGCTCCAGAAGGCAGGTAATAATACAACACAATATGAAATAGAAGTAAAAGCGATGCTAAAAAGCCACAGAACAGGGGAGGGTTCTTTTTTTAAAATCCAAAAAGTTTCCTGCGATACCAAAGCCTCACTTCCTCACGCAGATTGCACGTCGCCTCCTCCTCCCAGTATACTTCCTGCCCAGCCAGGCACCCAAGAGTTGTTGGCATTGGCCAACAGCAACAGCATTGCTGGCGCGGGGCCCGCAGGCCAGGGGAGTACAGTTCGGATGGTGGCATAAATGTTGAATACCTCAAGGGCTTCCCTGGTCACAAGGTGCCGATGAGCGAAACGGATGGAATACAGCTAATAGAATGTTAACTTCCAAATGTCTGTGTGGGAGGGATCCAGCTTTTCCATGAAGCTGATCAGTTTTATGTCTGCCATCATGTTCTTGCCATGTGCTGGCTCGTTCCGGCTTTTTTTTTTTTTTTTGGCGGCGACAGGACGAATGTGAGAAGTTTCGTCGAGGACACCCCGGCGTATGTGCCAGATTTCCGTCTTCATTGCGTCAACCCGCGAGTTCAAGCAGCCAATATGAGCGTCGTGAGTGTCCACAAGGGTGCAAAGGCCGGCCAGGTGGGCACTCTGGGCCCGTCTATCCTTTTCCATGATATTCCCTTCAATGTTTCCGTAAATGTGGTTTTCAAAAGTCGAAAACTGTGTCGAAGTCTTTCAATTCGTCGATCAGCGTCTTCTGTTCCATGGCAGTTGGCAGGGCGTGACCGACGGTCGTTTTGGATATACTACCTTCCCGAAGTGTTTCCTAACGTGAGCCATACCGTAAAAATTACATAATATCAACATCGGTCAATTTTCGTACCTTATCCTGAACGTCCTTCATGACCTGCGTTTGGAGCTGCATGACGTCTCCGATGGCCCCTGGTGATTGATGAAGGGAATTCCGGACGCAGAATACAGACAACCTGTCGACTCGGGGAGATCAAAAAATAGGAGATTGAGCTAAGAGAGGCATTGAGGAAGGAAACACAGGCAGGATGGTGCGCTCTCTGCCCTGCCCCTACAGTCAATAAGGATCTTGCGAGGATAAGAAATGATGGGGAAACGGTGCTGTTGGAGAGAAAGCAGAGGATAAAAGGAGAGGAATAAGGGAGAATAAGAGAAGGGAGGAGGAGAATGGTGTTCTTCTGAGGGCCGCTTCCTTTTGGGATGGCTCATGGGGTCATTTGAGGAAGGAGTGACGGACGACGGCAGGGTCAAATAGCACGGCAAAAGACATGGCTCCGAATACATGAGACGAGTCACGATACTCGGTGTTAGATAAAGGAGACGGTAAAAAGTTGAAGTCTGGTCAGACTTTGACTCGGGACGATATCAACCCTTGAACCGCTGCCGTCGTCACCGAAGAGCTCGAGCAGAATCCCGAAGTCGAAAGGTCCAATTTGCTGTTTGGGTACTACAGCCACCTAAACAAGGCAAATATCAGCATGTCTACCCTATTTTATAACTCTGTCATACCATGGCTCGAGCTTGAGCTTAGAAAAGGGGAACGCTTGGGTTTCGTTGCTGAGATGAGTCCGAGCGTATCAAATCGGACAGAGTATATTATCACCTTTGGGAGATTATTTCTTCTGCTAACTAAGCTGCAGTTATTGTTAGAGCAACCGTCCAAGCTCAGAAGTTCTACAGTTGGGCCAAAAAACCACTATGATGAGCGGATGTTCATACTCAGGAACCGATATCCCACCGCCTATCAAGAAGATACTAAGATAGCTACCGAGTACGGCACATCTCTCGGGGTCAATATTGAAGGCATTGAATCAACTCCAGTCAGTAACAACCATTGTCGCTCTGAACCTGCAGCGAGCTTTGAATGCTGCTAGGTCATAACCATGCACACTCATGCGTCTTTTTGGGCCTGCTGTCAGCCATTCGACTGCGAATATCAGATGGTCATCCCCCAGTTGGACCTTCCTCACAATCTAAACCCACAACCAAGTTATTCTGCAATTCAGCCATACAGAATGGCATAAAACTTAATGCTCACATGTCAAATGATTTATCCTGAAGCTTCACATATGCTTTATTCAGGAAACTATTTGTTCATTTGATATCAAGACCATGGGAACCTCGCGGCTCTGAGACCTCTTTGCAAGCTCAATGGCATCTATTGGTCGCTTGATGATTCACCTCAATGTCAGCTTCTGTGTGCAAGGAAGATATCTATGCTGTAAAGGGCATAGGAATTGTGCTGAAAAGCATGACCAGCCGCCTCTTGGTCATTGTCCCCTGGGTATCAGACCCTACTATCTGAGTGGCTTTGTGTGGTCGGCTACCTCAATATGCACCAAAATTTTCCCAGAGGGAGTTGATCCGTTTGCGGATAATCTTATTAGTTCGCATCGTGGAATTCTGTCTTAAGTAAGATCGGATTGTCAGTTGTGGAACAGTAAGGCATTGAGGAGGTACACATGTGATTTATCTGATACAAACGAAGAATGCAGATTGCAGCAAGCGCTTCTCCTACGCCACCATTCTCAGTTAAAGACACCAAATTTTCTACACTCTCCAAGGCCTATATGCGTCTCTCATAAAACTTAGTGCTGGGATTTGTGGCCATTTTTGCAAAGTGGTCCGGTGCCATGGTAGACATTCTGCTTTGTACTATTTTCCCTTATCCTAAATCATGTGGGTATTCACAGCCATGACGTGTCTTAGCTTTGATGATTTGCAGTTGTCGCTTTATTCGCCTTATATTTACCAGTCTCCATTTAGGCGTTCGTCGGGAGAGCCATGGCTCTGGCCGATCCAATTGTGATTACAACACAGCCCTGACTCGCTCGTTTAGCTTTGTTCGCCAATCCTGAACAGCGGACTTTCGCTGCAATCACTGGTGTGGCGTATTGTCGACATACTTTTTGGGGAATGCTGGTCTGAATCTTTGCAATTAATTATAAGAAGCAACTGACTGATTGCACTCATTACAGTCCAAATACATTCTTTATGAGCAGCAAAACCGACAAAACGTCCTCTGATATTGTTCGTGGCAGTTGCATGAAATCGAAAGAACCAATATCACACAGCGCAATGCTCTTATGGTTATAATTGATCGAGAGGTCCTAGGTGTTACCTTTATACTGCCCCAAAATGGAATGCAGACCGGTGGAGAAAGACACCCTAATGCAGAACATTATTTGATGTGAAAAAAGAAATCCTCTCTGTGTGGACGTAGCGAACGATACGAGATAATGTGGGATCTGCCTGTTTGGCTTCTTCACTTCATGTAACGTAGTGAACATTTTGCAGCAAGCTAGTCCCGCGTCGCGAGCCTCCAACTAATTGCCAAAAAAAAAAAAAAAAAAAAAGTCAGTACGCAGACCGAGGCGCTAGGGAGATTGATCTCTCCATTGGCCTTATATCCCGAAAACTATTGAAAAGACGGCAATAGCCTTCCATGTTCGTCAAAGCGCGGCCATCGAATGAAGTGGATTATGTAGGTGAAATAGAACACACCTATGTATTATGGACCATACAGAAGGAACGGCATTATAACAGGAATAATGGTGTGCTGTAAAATGCAAGAAGCCAGGCTGCAGCAAGGTGACCTGGTTAGAAGATAGGCGGATGAATACATAAGATAATGAATGGATAGTGTGTAAATCTAGCTATCCTAGAATGCTGGTGAATGCTGTCGCAGTAAGTGGGTTATACTAATCCCAATGCACTAAGCCCGATAGGAGCCTGCAAGTCAGTACCACGACAGGAAAGAGTTGACAAGAAGAGTACAAGCGAACTGCACATCAAATATAGAAGAACCCCAGACGGCTCGCTAGTGAATGACTAACAATAAACAGACTTTCAAAGGATTATGACTACAGCATTGCGAAGCAGAACAAACAGCACATAGTTCAGAAGCTAAGGCTGCATAGTGTCAAGCTTAGGGTGGTTTAAGCTTTAATGGCTCGTGTGGGGAACTCCACGCAGAGTCAAGCTTACATAGCGCAGTGCAAAAGAACATTTAGAGCTGCATATATAGCCGATGACGCGTGGCGATCATTGCAATTAGTATTCAAGTAGTGGTAGTAGTAGTATAGTACACCGTAGGTGTAGTTATGTACGTGGTATCGAGCTATGTATGTGCAAGCAAAAGGAAATCCAAACCCAAACTCCAATCATATCGGCGTAAAAGAGCGACATGACTATGAATCAAAATGAAAACCATCGTAATTCATGAGTCATAGACATACAATTCTTCCTCGGAAATGCGTGGTTATAACCTCGCCATGAGGTCCGCGATGGTCATTTCCATCCCGCGTTTCCTCCCGCTGTATTTACCCAAATCAACATCGCTCATAGCCCTCTTCAGTTTCCTCAGATTATCCAGAACAGTTCCATCCAGGATACTCCCATCACTGTCATCCGTCTCCGGCTCGGTGATGGATATATTCGAGAATGGATTGTTCTTGCCGTGGAATAAACTTTGAACGGTGTTGCCGAGTAACCCGGCTATCGGCACATCTGCTTCCAGGGTGAGACCCTGCATGACCTTCGTGTAGTAGGGGACCTGGACGCCATTCCATTCGACATTGGTGCCGATACTTTTGAGTCGGAGGTTGCCTTTCTTGAGAGACTCGGCTTGGTCTTTGACGATTTGGCGCAGGTTGTCTCCGTTCAAGAGTTTCTTGATGTCGAGGATGCCTTCCACGGGGGTGGCGTGGTTTCCAGGGCGGAGGAAGAGGTTGGGGAGAGTTGCGTTACCGAGGAGCAGATCGCCGCTAAAGAGGTTCAGTGTCGTGTTACCCTGCTTTTGTTAGCTTAGTTCCACACAAAGAATTGTCTAGAGGGTGGCGTACGATTTCCAAGGTCACGACAGAGGGATTGGGAAGAGTGGCGTTCGCGAGGAGATTGGTGCCATCTTCGCGGGCCTCGATGAGTGTACTGTCATCAATAGAGAACCCGGTGAAGTTATTCAACGCTGATTCAGGTTAGCTTAACCGCATGCTCTCTCAGTCTGGTGAAACGTACTCGTCTGCGGAATATCCTTATCCATCGTAACCTTACTAACCAACTTTCCCAGATACGATGTAGTCTTCCCGCGCACAGACAGAGGCGGGTGGTGCAAGTGCACGAACTTCCACACATAATCATACCATTGTTCTGGGTCAATTGGCGTGGGCTGGTTCGTAACACCCAACGTGGTGTTGCCCTTGATCAGGTACGGACCCAGATACACCTTGGACCAGGTGTTGTTCATGGGTTGTTCGCGGTTAAACAATTCGAGGGTCATGGGGTCGATGCGCACGGGGAGGGAAACCGGAAGGTCGAGAGCGGAGGTCATGCTGAGGCACAGGCTGTTGGGACGGGGCTCGAGGATGGCTGCTTCGACAAGGAGGAGGGTCGAGCGATCAAGGACATTTTGGGAGATGGCGGGGATACAGATTAGGAAGCTGTTTTTGTTAGCAATTGCACTGTAGATTAGGGCACAGGGCGACATACAAAATAGGAAGGAAGATGGCGAGGAAGATAATCGACCAAAAGACATAACAGCACCAGAAGCGAAACCAGTGCCGCCGCAGGTTCTGAGTGGGCGTGCGCTTGATATTCTCAAGTGTGATGGTGTCCGCAGTCTCGATGTGTTCGAGATCGTTGCCATCGAGAGACTCTTTGGGCGCAAAAGGACCGCGATGGACACCGAGAGCATACTTGGCGGCAGCGGAGCTGAGATAGGCGGGCTTCTCGGCCAAGTCCTTTGCTTTGCCCATTGTCCGTAGAGTGCTTTGTATATGCGGAAGCAAGAATAGGAGGGAATCCGGGGATTATATTTTAAGGCACGTGCAGATCAAAGGATTATATAAGAGGCACGGTGGACTGTAATTTTCGGCCCATTCTTGGGAACAAGCAAAGTGTTTTTTTTTATTTAGCGTATTATTCGTGTACTCCGGAGTACCACTGAAGAAAAGGAGATTCAAAATTCAGTTTACAAGTGGAGTGTAAAAGTGGCCCGCGGGATGAGGATCAACAGCGCTATTGGAAACCGCGGTCCAAGCTAAATGCCGACCCAATCATAAGCCCTAAGCGGGGGTATTGCCGAATTCAATACGCCCCGATGCGGGGATACCAAAAGTCGCGTGTTCCAGCTGGCTTTACTTTACTTTATTTCCTTATCTGCCACGCCATCTGTCTGTCTCAGTCAATTAGACCAAGACCAATATCACAATGTCCAAGGAAATCGAGAAATTACCAGACGAAAAGTCCATTCCGGCCTCGTCTTCGCCGGACAACCATAGCGACAATGCTAGCGGAAAAGAAAATGGGAACCAATACCCCCTTGATGCCCTCGACAAACTTGAAATCCTCCCTCATATGCTTCAAGAGGGTATTCTCTTCGCCGGGTCCGGGTCCGCACTGCTCCTTCAAGCTGCCTTGCCGGACATCCGCAGCGACAACGAACAACACCACAACAACTTAGCGAACGAACTCGGTGACGCTTTACAAGCAATTCTGGGCTACATTGCGTGCCTGGTCTTTGGTACACGAGACGAAAAGCGCATCTTGCTCGACCTCCTCGCACGACGACAGCCCCCGCTCAAAGGAAGCGAATACTACACGCGCAGACCAGACGTGCACCTCTGGATCGCAGCAACACTCTACGCAACCGCGACAGATTTCTACCAGCGCATCTATGGCCGCGTCAACCTGAAGACCGCCGAGAAGGCCTACGGGGAGTACTCGTTACTCTGCCATGTGCTAGGCATCCCCCAAGGCACGTGGCCTGAGAACCGCGAGGCATTTTGGAAGTATTGGGACGAGCGCATCGAGACGCTGCAGGTGACAGACCATGCGAATGAGTTCGCCAAGGATCTCATGTACCGCACCGAGTTTCCCCGGTGGGTGCAGACGCTCAAGCCGTTTTTGCGGGTCGTTACGATTGAGATGCTTCCACCGAGGATCCGTGAGCAGTATGGGTTAAAATCGACTATGGGGACGAGGGGGATGTATCGGTTTACGATGGGGTTTTCGGTAGCTGTTTATCCCGCATTGCTTAAGTCGGTGAGGGGGTATCCGGTGCAGTATTATTTGAAGGAACTGAGGAAACATCTAAATGTCATTTGAATGTGATTTTATTGTTTATCATGTATGTAATTTTAATGCCCTAGTACATAGCCCATGTGAATACGTTTAATTCTCAAACAGACGCTAGTATCCCTCCGAGCAGCTTCGAGACATCGGCAACCAACTATCAATCCTCGATTAGCATGTGCCAGACCCATATGTCAATCAATGCCTAGACTTACCGGTGCTGCATCCCCCACTAGCTCCGAAGTATCGTTGACAAATGACGTCGTGATCAGAGTATGCGCATTGTCGATGACATCCTGCAGTTTGTCGATATTCTCTTTGGACAGCAAGTTCCGGAGATTCTGCGGCGTGTCACCTCCCAGCAACACTGCGCCGCCTTTGACAATCGTCTGTAGATCGTCGATGGTGTCCTGGCTAAGCAGGTCCTTGACGTTGTCGACGATATCGGGCAGGTCAGATAGGAGCCCACCGGATGGCGCGGGGGCGGGGGAGGCCAGACCGAGGGTGACGAGGGGGAGAATGAGAAATTTGAAGTGCATTTCGTATGGTATTCAGTCTCATGTACTTGAGAATTGGAATTGGATAGGTGTTGGTACTCTACATGCATCGTGTTTTTATATTGCTGGCCCCGCGTTCCAGACTTGGCTGCGGGTCTTGTCTTGCTTGGCTGTATTGATATTAGGTACCTATTATGGAGCACTATTCCGTACAGCACTTTCAATGTACCCTGTTCTAAAGACCGTGATATCGATGCGTCTACGGAGTACGACACCACATGTTCATTCAAGTACATCCTCGACAACTGCAAGATACACTGCTTTTCCGTCCAAGTAGATCGCTGATCAGATCTTCACCCCAAGTTTTACCGTCTCGTATCCCCCATATTAATTTATTTACCCCATACCCCATACCCGTTTCTCGCTCCGAAGACCCCGGGGCCAGCACAGTCCATCCGAGAGAAACATGTGACATTCGCCACAGTACCGGGTCCAACGCCAATCGCCGTCTTCGGATTATCTGGGGTTCGCGCGGTTCCCGTGGAGCATGATTGCCGGATCGGGTATGCAGGATGTGCATCTGTATCTTGGATCACCGAGAGCCGAAGCATGTGAAATAGGCTCGGCCGTTAGCTTAGATTCGCTTAGATGGTTTGTGGTTCGGTTATGCATGCTTGTCTCAGGTTGATGTAGGATTTTCTGTACGATGACGAACATGCGTGTCCGGACCATTCGTTTTCATATGCTTATACAGAGTACTGCTGCTGTTTTTGTTTACGGAAGTAATTAAACGAAACCAAGGACACTGCCAATTCGGAACAGGAACAGTTCTACCCATGGTTACCCCGCACCAAAGCTTAGCGAAATACTCCATTGTACAGTCTCGACCAATCATAACCCAATCCTCTTCCCCGGGTATAATACTCTGTCTGTCCATCGGAGAACATACTCGGAAAGCCCCATCCCCACTACAACAAAGACATCATTCCCATGATTGCAATCGCACCTGCAATCGCCACCTCAATTGCTCCCGGCTGTATCCGTCCACCGCTATTCGTATCACTCGCAGCTCCGGTCGTAGTCTCGGCCGCAGTCGCTGTCGCCGTCGCCTCATTACTCACAGAACCAGACCTAGAACCAGAATCAGAGTTCGAGGCAGTCGGACTCGCCGTTAGCGCTCCCTCGGATATCTGCGACTTGACCACTGCCATGTAATTCTTGACATCAGTGGGGAGGTTCTGATACCACGTCGGGGTCGAGCCAGCCTGGATTTCGGACCCCAGTGCGCGGCGCTTTGAGGGGTCGAAGAGATCCACGAGCACGCTGGCTGGGACGGCGGAGATGACTTGGCCGATGAGGGAACGTGGGGGAGGGGAGATGTTGGCGAGGTTGCCGGAGTTGGTCGGGAGGGCGAGGGAGGGGATGGTCATGGAATGTCTGTTTGGTTAGTATCCTGTGATTGATCGTAGATAGTGTAGAGATGGCGTACAGTGCATTTTCGACAGAGGACCATCCAGAGTCCGTTGATGGAGGCGTTGTTGGTGCTGGTGTAGTAGCGGCGAGGGCACTCGCCGTGAATAGGAGCCAGTTGAGGTTCATTTTCCTTGGACCTTGTGAGGTGCCGTATTCTGATTTTGAAGGTGGGCGCGGTTCTTTTATATTCTGAACTCTGTGGGGATAGATATGCAGGGCTGCATATCCGGATTTATACACTTTTAGAATGTGTGCGAGTATGATCTCAAGGGTCCATCATTACGGCTCTCTCCGATGATCATATTCTGCTATTGAACCATACATGTCAGCTTTTTATCCTGTAGGCATGGACATGTGGCTACAACAGTGTTGTCCTGGTGGCTATAATATGGCCATTCACTGATACTATCCATTTATATTTTTGCTCCCTCAACATGCATCGCATCTCTCTAACGAGTAGCCGTTGGCCATTTCAATTGGGACCTAGCGTTACACGGATTTAAAATAGTCATCAGAGGAGATTGAAGTATAGTAACAATTCTATGATAATTTCTATACTCTCTTTATCTCGTACAATTGGCATTTACCAGACCGTGGCCGTTTTCAGCAACTTCCCCATTCAGGTTTAGCGCCTGTGTGTCGCACCTAATGCAATTTGATGTGTACCGGATTGGGATTAGCCTCACAGACTATACTCTGGAGAATTGCTGTCCGTCTCTGCCTTCACATCATCTGCTGACTATATAAGACTGCTGATGTGTTGCTTGACGAGCACTTCTTCTCACTTCCATTACTTCCCTTGTCATTTAGTCCCGTGCTGGGATCGCTTGGCGCCTGGAACATCAATAATCAGCACCCAATAAAAACACGCCCTTTTCACGCGTCAATCGACTGATAGGGGCCTCCTGGCACCTATAAACCACCACGGAGGCACTGAGACCCCGTGGTGGTGGTGTATCGTACGCGCCACCCCCCGGGGCGGGCAACGTGGCCTCCCAGTTCGCGGAAACACATGACACGCCAGTCACCCCAACGCCAACCCGTTGGCGATCCGGGAGCGTGATGCAACCTGTACTCAACAATGGCAGCACAGAGAGTATGAGCATAGATGAAAATGAGGGCCAGGAGCGCTGGCAACCTGGGGGATCCAGCAGGGCCCCCAGCCGGGCCAGCGAGACCAGGAGCGGAATCAGACAATGGAAGATTCTGCAAAAGTCATGGATCGGCAGGCTGAAGCATCAAACTTCCCTGCTAGATGCAAGCAAAAACGCCCAGGTGGTGGTGGGGGCCTTGGAAGCAGCCCAGACACAGCAACAAGAAATGTACCAGATGATCCAAGAACAGGTCCAGGCACACCTGGCAGAAGGGCTGTCCAACTGGAGAGCAGAACAGCAGATTCATGAAGGGATCTATCTAGAGCAGATTATAAACCTGGAGCAGGAAGTCAGTAACCTTCAAACAGAGCTTACAGAGGCCCGGCACACAATCCAGCAACCTGGACTGGCGAGGCAGAGCACACCGGCAATTGATATCCAACCGAACCGGGTAAACAAACATGACAACAACCAGACCCCCAAGGTGAGGAAAATGAGCCAGCAAACAAGGCAGGAACCTAGTTTTGCAGACCTAGCTGCACTACTCTCCACCAGACCTGGAGGACAGTGTCACGGGCTCGGAATAGTAGATAATAACGAACTAAATTCCTATCTAGATTATTGTAGCCATCGACGAGAATATCAAATCTGAAGAAGAAAAGAAAAGAAGAGGAAAGTCTATTTACACGAAGAAGTCTTATATGGTTGTGTGTGGCCTCGCTAAGCAACTGTTTGTCTTGACTGCTTTCATGGCATTGTTTGCCATGTTGACGGTGAATGTCGATAAAGGCACTGAGCTAAATAGAGGTGCTACCGGGTCCAGAGGCCATAGTAGGTGCACAATCTCTTTCTCCTGGACTAGCAATCTGGTCAGACGGATCAAGATTGGAGAACGGCAGGTGCGGAGCAGGACTTGCATGGCAAGAACCAGGAGGAGCCTGGAAGACCCAGGGGATCCCATTGGGCAAGGGACATGAGGTCTTTGATGCAGAGCTTCTTGGAGTTGTTCGGGTGCTCCAGGCAGCAGGAAAAGTGGGAGATCAGAGACCAGTCACTATCCTGCTGGACTCCCAAGCCGCCATTGCGAAGCTGCGACACACCCAGCCAGGGCCAGGTCAAGCATTAGTGATCCAAGCCCATGCTATAGCCAAGAGACTACACACTCAAGGTCGTCAACCCACTATCCAATGGGTTCCAGGACACACAGGAGTAGAAGGAAATGAAAAAGCGGACCAGGTGGCAAAACAGGCAGCTGGCAGGCCTCCAGGAAGGGATCCAAAAGAGATCTCTCTGGCTTTTGCCTGTAGAGCCCGAACAGAAGCCATTACAACACAAAGGCAAAGATGGCTCACTAAGGAAACTCGGACAGCGATCCCAACAAGGTCAACGAACGTACAGGCCACAGAAAAACTGGCGGCTCAACCCAGCAGCTGCAGTTGGCCCCTCAAGCACCTGGCAAGCCCAAAGAGATGATGAATGGGGACTGGAAGCATTGGAGGAGGCGATTAGAACAGGAGAAGGATAGCAGGGGGGGTAGCCTAAGCTGAGAGTCGGCCTAGGGCACACCCATCTTGCCCCGAAACACAAGGAGAGCACTGTGCTCGAAAGCCCTGCGCATACAGGCGGTCTGGGGCGAGGAAAAGGATCAGAAAGATTATAAAAGGGGGCTACTGCCTCAGGAACTTGTAGGGACAAGAGACTGTAGAATAGCTACCGGCCTCAAGTCCACGAATCATGGTCTGTCATAGCTCTAGGGCTCGGTATGGACAATAAACTTGATTAAATAATAATAATATACTTCGGTTGCTTTGGCATGGTTTTTTATTTTTTATGATTCGACCATATCAACTTAGTTACTAATATCTCTATTTCTATTTCTCTCTCTCTGTGTGTGTGTGGGGGGGGGGGGGGGGGGGGGCGCCTTGCAGAGAACAACGAGTTGTGGGTACGGCCCTCAATAGTTTGCTGAGGACCTGCATAATATTGAAACCTCTGCTATTATTCTTCTCCATTACACAGCCTTCAGCATATATTCCCATATACACGTAAAGTTTACAAATATTTGAAGATTACAACTATACAAGATGTAGGAATCCTATAAATATCCTCCTGTGTCTCGGGGAACCATCGCCATTGACCAATATTCTCTGTTCCATTATTCTCATATTCTTTTCTACCAGAACCACATTAAGTACAAAATGCGTCTTATATTCCTACTTAGCGCCGCCTTCATTGGCAATGCACTTGCCACGGCCATCCCTGGCAACCCGCTGGCCGGAGTTAAGCACAAAAGAGACCTCGATCCCCAAAACGGCGATGAGCTTCGATGCGACTTTGTGACCTGCAAAGAACTGGACTGTGAGAACACTTGCGATGAAGAGACAGGGGAGTGTGGATGCCATACTAAATGTATTAATTGGTATGAAAACACTTGCGGGTTCAGTCGCGATCGCCAATGGAGGTGCGAGCAAAGTGACAAATGTTGTGATGGCGCGACCAAAACGCAGATTGGCAAGAAGGCATATCACCAGGTTTGCGTAAGTTAATCGTCTTAACTATCTTCTGGATGATGCTAATTGTGTAGCGACCTTAATAGGGTAGGTATACTGGTGGATGTACTGAGTGGAAAGAATGGATGACATGGAATAGATAGCTATATACGGGTACACCTCAGTTCGCACTGCATAACTATGGAATGTGCATATTTAAGCACCCATTGTTTATATCTATATGTAAGCTTCTTAAGTAGTTGGGAAGGAACTCTTGGCGCCTGGAACTGACAGGATGTTGTGTAAGCCTGCTGCAACACAAATGACACTTGGTTAATGATTTTGAAGTAGTGATAAACGAGTGAACTGTAACTCTGTAGCTGAATATACAGATTGCAATTTAGCTTATCTGTGTCAAGTTCCGTACTCGACAAAACTTATAGGCTCTACAGCAGTCCTCACTAAATGTCACGTAGTGTCATGGGCTCGGAATAGTAGATAATAATGAACTGAATTCCTATCTAAACTATTGTAGCCACCGACGAGATTATCCAATCTGGAGAAGAAGAAGAAGAAGAAGAAGAAGAAGAAGAAGAAGAAGAAGAAGAAGAAGAAGAAGAAGAAGAAGAAGAAGAAGAAGAAGAAGAAGAAGAAGAAAAAGAAAAAGAGCAAATCTATCTAGATATTGAAGAGGTTTTAGAAGGAATGTTGGCGACATGACCGGGTATTGTTTGTGATGTATCATCCATTTCCGTAGTGTTGAGCCGCGATATATGATCTGTCACATGTGAACCGTCACAGCTCCCTATTCAGCTCTGTGTGCATGCAACGAGCACCCCAACGCCAACCCGTTGGCGATCAGGGAGCGTGATGCAACCTGTACTCAACAATGGCAGAACAGAGAGTGTGAGCATAGATGAAAATGAGGGCCAGGAGCGCTGGCAACCTGGGGATCCAGTGTGACGTCCCTTTCAATATGAGATCTATTGGTGACTATCTAGCGAAATACTAGCATGAGGAGGGAAAGGAAAGAGCGCTGGGCCTGCCAGCGCTGAAATATCTAGTGTGCGAGGGGCCTGGCCCTACTCCAAACAGAACAAAGGAATCTGTCGCAACCCAGGGTCTAGTGTATATATGGCTCAACCAATGGAATCGCAAAAGAGGTCTAAATTGCTATGAAGCCCCTTATCTCAATTTACCGTAATCTATCACCGAGAGGCGCGGTCGGCGGCGGTCTCCCCTGAATATACCCGTATTCTCCAATCCTACATTCCATCAAATTATCCACCATGAATGAGCTTTCAAAAGAAGAACGGATGAGATTAGCTACTGATGCTTTTAATAAGGGTCAATTTTGGTCTAAGACTGCATGTGCTGAAGCATTTGATGTGCCATCAAGAACCTTGATGAAACGCCTGAATGGAGTCCGCTCCCGCAAAGAATCCACTGCAAATGGCCGGAAATTATCAGAACTTGAAGAAGA
>JBDODA010000117.1:0-59345 GCA_039880815.1 Aspergillus intermedius | reverse complement strand
CTGCAGCAGTGGGTCTCATAACTCCATCCAGCTCCAGATCCTTGTAGAGCTTGTTTCGTTGGTGTCGCCATTTTCAGCATTCAAAGAGAAGATGGTGTATTGTCTCCCTTGATAGGCCACAATCTATGCAGGTTGCATCTTCTTGGGCCTGGATCTGATGTAGGTGTGCTCCAATGGCCGCATGTCCTGATTTCAGTTGAAAATACCGGCTTGCTAGATGTTTTGGAGCTGCTGCAGCTGTAGGGTCTAGCTGCCAGTTCTTCTGTGGCTTGTATATTCGTTGACCTTGTTGGGAACGCTGGCCGAGCTTCTTAGTGAGCCATCTTTGCCTTTGTAATGGCTTCCGTTCGGGCTCTACAAGCAAAAGCCAGGGAAATCTCCTTTGGACCCCTTCCTGGAGGTTTGCCAGCTGCCTGTTTTGCCACCTGGTCCGCTTTTTCATTCCCTTCTAATGCTGCATGTCCTGGAACCCATTGGATAGTGGGTTGGCGACCTTGGGTATGTAGTCTCTTGGCTATAGCATGTGCTTGGATTGCTAATGCTTGGCCTGGTCCTGGCTGGGTATGTCGCAGCCTTGCAATAGCGGCTTGGGAGTCCAGCAGGATAGTGACTGGTCTCTGATCTCCCACCTTCTCTGCTACCTGGAGTGCTCGAACAACTCCAAGAAGCTCTGCATCGAAGACCTCATATCCTCTGCCCAATGGGAATCCTTGGGTCTTCCATGTTCCTCCTGGTTCTTGCCATGCAAGCCCTGCTCCACACCTGCCATTCTCCAATCTTGATCCGTCTGACCAGATTGCTGGTCAAGGAGAAAGAGACTGTACTGCTGCTAGGGCCTCTGGACTTGGTGGCATCTCTATTCTGCCTGGGAACTGGCTGCTAGCATAATCTATTGATGACTAGCAGACTTTCAGCTAGGAAATACTAAAACACTTGAATGTCACTGCCACTCATCATCTTCCTTTGACAGCCGCAACCAATACTTATATTATACATGATTAATATCCGCTCGAATCGACACATATGAAATATTTCTGAGCACCACGGCCAAGACACTTGCCACAAAACGCGTGAAAAGAAGAACATCCTCGATGTCGATGTCTTCTGCATCACTAGTAGATACCAACGAAATGATATTCCTATCTAGACTAGTGTAGCCATCGACGAGAATATCAAACCTGGAGAGGAAAGAAGAGAAATATATCTACAGGAAGAAAAGGGGTTTTATCCATGGGTTGTGTGGCCGCGCTGAGTGCTTTGTTTGCTTGCTCGGATGGCGACGTTTGTTGGTATCAGCCAATCGAGGCGGCGTTGAAGCGTTGAGCCGTCAGAGAGCGTGCTCAACATGCTGAAGGAGAAGAGTATCTAGCATTCCCAGCTTCCTCTGGTGTCAGCCCAGTATTGAAAAAAGCCCTGTCACAGAAGGAATATGAGATAATTTGGTTGATTGGGCAGTATGCCAGTTGATAATCCCTCTGCATAAAGAATTTGATTCTAAGAAGAATCATCAACATTAGAACAGATAGGCGTCCACAGGATGCTGATAGATGTCCTTACCCATCAGCACCTTCTGGCTGATCTTTGAGATTGCGAAACTAATTATGGCAAAGAGAAAGTCACGTTTGCTATCTCGGTCTTGAGGTAAAAGAGCTCTATATCAAGTAGCAGACTGTGTCTGGGAGATCATCTAATGAGACATGTTTGGGCCTTGGGGGAGGTTTCTCTGGAAAGTCTGGCCCTTCTTGCATTTGCCAAGGGATGACAGTGTGTAACTAAGCCATTAGAACATTTTTGGACCCAGGGTAAGCAGGAAACATGTGTCTGTGGACTGTAGGCTTCGTAGTCACATTAGATTTTATCCCACAGTGGCGAGCAACATGCAACCAAGGGGCATATACAGAGCTGAAGGGCCCGCTCTTCTTGTTGTATTATGTATTTCATCTGAAGCTGGCGAGCTGAAAGTATGCGCGCATCTCGCTGCCTTATTGTCACGCTACACTGCTCAATGTCATCTTCAAAGCTTGCATCTTGACCCAACTCTTGGAGCGCCTGTGAGCCAACAAAGACATCTGTGTGGACCTAGATGAAGGACAACTGTCATATCCTCAGATCAGTTCCCTCCGTTCCGCTGAAAAGTCAGGCATAATCCTTGTCAGCATCCTCTAGGCCCGCTATGCTGAAAGCAGCCTGCCCCCTGAGATAAAGGAGTGCCCACTACAAAGGATTGCTACATGTGGTATTGCGGATTGCATTATTGGATGTTGGAGATAATCAGAGGGATTTCAGGGTTGATGGTGGATATATTTATGGTCAAAAGTCTACCGCTGGTATTTCAATTAGGAAAAGAAGGTCCATTCGAATTAGCCGAATTGAGTAAAACTCGATCTGAACCGTCCATCCATGGAAATTGGAAAAGGATTTTCATTGCACGGGACAATGAGGTTTGAGATAACCATGCAGGAAGCTCTTTCACCACTGGATAATGGAGAAACGAGTCTACCATGTACTCCATGCCATACTCTTACCGCCAGGTTCCCCCCAGTGCCAAGAGAGATCAGCATCCTCAGTTTCAGCTCCTCTTGCCGGCCATCAGAGTAGTAGGTCCCACTAGTGTGGTATGTTGTGTCTTCCTGCTGTACGGAGTCCATTTGAAGTTGCATGATCTGTCCAAGAATTGTTTCCTATCCAGTATCGCTGATATAATATGGAGATAGAGTGGCATGGACAACCCGCAAAATCCGCTCCGAATGCAACTCTATATGGGAATATGGAAGGCTCTACATAGAACCCTTGGAGGATGAGAGAGGCTTAGTGTGGTTCTGTCTCAGAAGTCGGGCGCTTAATACTGCAGCTAATGCGTTGTACTGGACAAGGATGAAGAGGCCATTATTGACTCTTCGCCACAAAGCTCCACAAAGTTCCACAAAGCTGTATATACTAGTCTCCATTGGGATAACGCATCTGGATCTTCTTTTCTGGCCAATATGACCTCTGAAAGGAGCGACTACCGGGCCGGTGAAATATGAGCCGACTAATGAAGAGAGACCTGCTTGAGCTTTCAGCTAAGCTAGTGGGTAGCTGAGGATATTCGGAGCAGCCGACTAACCCAGAAGGTCTAGGCGATATCTGATATGGCTTCCTAATAGGAAGTATGGATGTGATAACAGCTGGCGATGCGGCTGAGTTTACAATATATGATTAAACATAAGAAAATTATAAGGATATAAATGATTTAAATGATCATCTCTCTATCGGGGTTCTAGGTTACTGGTTAAAGATTCATTTCCTTCATCTCCTATCATGTCAATCCCAAGAGAATCCACTCTTCGACTCCTGTCTACTCCTCTATTTCAATCGAAGGAATATGAGGCTCCAGGCCATGAAACCTTGGTGCGTTCTTACCACCGAGCCAGAGCAATAGGCAGGCACCATGGTCAGTTATAGATCATAAAACCACTAGATCAGACTATATTAACAACATTATAGGGCTCACCATTGACGATATCCTCTCTCTCACCCCCAAATTTTGGCAAAGCCACATGGATGCAATAATTATCCGGGATATTGTGGCTCACATTCTTTTCTCAATCCAATATAATCTAGTTGCTGGCACGATTGCCCCTTATGCTCTGAAACGACCGGATCTACAACCTGTGATGGCGAAGATCCTGAATTTTGATGTTTCGTATGATGAATCCAGCAATACCACCTGCGAAACATACTTACTCATCATTACATAGTGCTTGTTTTATGCTCAATGAGGTTGACCATGGCTGTGATGCAAAGAACCTTGAAACTACGGCGGAGCTCCAGTCCAACGGCAGTTTTATTCTCCACAGTCCTACGCCTGGAGCAGCTAAGTAAGCAGTATGCCAAAGAAGGCTAAGAGAATACTACCCTAACATGTCTAGATTCATGCCTCCGTCAATGCCTATAGCAGGTATCCCCCGCATTGCCGTCGTTTTCGCACGTCTCATGGTTGAAGGAGACGACAGAGGTATTCGCCCCTTTGTAGTTGCGCTTGGAGATGGGAAAGAGATGTGCAAAGGAGTAACATCAATGTACGTGACATGGGAAATTAAAGAAAGTTCAACTCTAACTGAAGATGATCAGTTCACTCCCTTCCATTGCCTGTGGACGAACTCTTGACCACTCCATCACTTCATTCAATCAGGTCCGCCTCCCATCAACAGCCATGCTAGGTAGTCCTAGGAAAACAATGGACATGCGATTTCAATTCCTGATGGCAATCAACCGCCTGGGATTTGGAACACTGGCTTTAAGTCTGTCGGCGATACCCGGCCTGAAATGTGCCACATTCATAACGGGCAAGTACAGTCTGCGTCGAATGGTTCATGGTCCTGATGGATTGCTAAAGCCAATTATCTCCTTCCGTACTCAGCAGCTGCCTGTCCTGCATGCCTTGGCGGAGTGTGCAGTAATGGAACCGTTTGCAAACTGGATCACAGCTCGCTTTAGTGATAACTCACTTGATTTCTCTGTCAGGCATGGGTTAGCAGTTATCTTCAAAGGGACTGTCCTGCAATATACCCAGAAAAGTTTTGCAAATCTCCTTGAGCGCTGTGGTGCTCAGGGTGTGTTTATTCATAATCAATTGGCGGAGATGGAGGTTGGTTGATTCGAAAACAACCCCAAGGGATATCCATGAAGAAGCTACTGACAGCCTACTGCAGGCTCTTAATCGATGCAATGGTATCGCGGAAGGAGAAATTTTGGTTCTTTGCATCCGTAATGTTCCCGGGAATCCACTTCTATACATCCTTTCGCTAAAACCTTACAGGTCTGGCCACTGAAATCCTCCTCGGCCGATACGAGATCCCTAAAGCCACCAAACCAAACTCGACAATAGCAAAGCACGAGGAAGGCTACATTGCAGAATTGCAGAAGCTCCAGAGCAGTATCGAGGAAGGACACAGAAGCGAGGCGTACAACAACCGTATGCTCCCTCACTGCCGACCTATGATCCTAGCGATAGGCCATCGCATGGCATACGAGGCCGCGGCCGATATGGGAGTTGACCCCGATCTACTTGCCCTGTACGAGGCTGGTGTGGTAAAGACTGATCCTAGTTGGTATGTTGAGCATCTGGGATTCGGTCGGTCAGATCAGTCTGAAATGGAATGCAAAGCGGCTGATGCTCTTATGCCGCGGCTGGACGAGCTTTTGGGTCGCTTGGATACTATGGATCCTTATACTACGGCCCCCATAGTTTCTGCAAACAGATGGGAGGCGTTTGTTGCTGAGCGCAAAACTATTACGGGACATGCTTTTTTTGATATTACCGATAGGGAGGATATGCGATCAAAACTTTGAGTTGGGGAAGTTATTCGTATGAATTTCTACGAATGAAGGTTGCATCACTATTTAGTGCGTACAATATATATGTACCTATACGAACTTATACGTTTTAGCATATGAATAAATGACATGTACTGGGGGTGCTCTGCTCATATATTCAGCTCGTATAATTTCGGATATACTACCCTCTTCATAACCTTGGTAAGCCCGGTAGGACATGTTGTGTCAGGTCTTTATAAGCAGTCGAGGAAACCATCATGTATGAGCATTAAACGTCGTTAAATACATTTGGCGCCGGCATTCCGTGGCTATTTTATGAGCTCATCCCGCGAGAAAATGCCTGCGAGAACGTCGTGAAATATGTACATTCAATAGAATCAATTATCCAACATAGGAAGCCCACCCAAATCATCAAACAACCGTGCAATCCCATCAAATGAATAATCAGGAAACCCAAACCCATACGCCCACTCCTAAACACATCACCATTAGCACATTAGCATCTCAACACTTGAACAAAAAGGAAGCAGAAACATACCGGAATATCAATCCCAATCCCCGTCTGCCCAGCCCCCTGCTCCGTCCCCGTCCCCATTCCCACAAACGCCGCAGAATCAGCGTTCTCCTGAGAGGGCGTAGTAGCCACCTGTGTACCATTGGTACTAATATTCGGAGCCCTAAAGTCCTTCAGGTACTGCACGATGATCTCGACGGATTTCCGCGCCACGACGGATTCGTCCATTGCTTCTAGGATCTCCACGGCCATTTCGACTGATCTTGCTAGGGGGAGGGTTTGTGGGCACATGCCTAGTTTGGACATGGGGAGGAGGAGGGTTGTTGTTGCGAACATTACGTAGGTTGTGTTGTACCACCTGGACTTGTTAGGAATTGTTATTGAGAGGGGAAAGGGGTTGAAGAGACGTGCCAGCAGCGGAAGAATGTGTGGATGCGGTAGATGTCATGGATGACTGCGATGGTTTTCATGGCGGCGTCCAGGCATTTGTTTATTGTTTCTTCGAGTTCGGCTGGAGTGTGTCTTAATTTGCGTGTAAAATGGCTCAAGAATGGTCGGAAGAGCAGCATCTTGACATTATAATATCCTGTACGAATGAGCTATCATTCATGTCATGGATCAGTGGGAGTACTTACGAATGCCCAGAACCAACCTCTGCCTCCTCGCCCACTTCGGATCTCGAAGCGCACCTCCAGCTGCCGGTTGCCCATGGAGGTCAGGCTTGATTCTGGGGGGCAATCTAGCTACCCATCTGTCCATTTCTTGTTCGATCTGAAGAGCAAGCTGCAGTTTGTCTTGCAGGGTGAAGCGGGAATGGTAGATTTGCACGGACACCTTTCGGATGATCTGCGCAAAGTCGACCATCCATGGTATGATGGCATATTCTGAATCATCGCGTTCAGGGAGAGAGCGGTTGTGGTATTCGTCCATACCAAGGGTATCTGGGCGCCCTACGGAGAAGCTCATTTCTCTGTGGATTGTTAGTGTACGTATTGCGGTTTGCATCGAACGATAAGCTTACATCTCCAGAGAGAAGAGACCCCTGTCAGAGCGTCAGTATCCACCCGAGATCATTTATGGTCAATTACTTACCACCACGTCTTTGAGATCCAACTCTCCCGTTGATCCTTCGGGTTCCGCACTTCTCGATTGAACCCAGCAGATAAGCATGTCCGTATAGCAAGCCCAAGGTACATATATGCCACTATACATACAGTCAACAGGATTCCAATGGCCCAAAAAAGAAGTGAACTCACGATTTGGGTTCAGCTCATTCTGGCATACTTTGGCCTATCAAATATTAACATAGCCCCATGCAGATATCATGACATACCCACCATAAGATAAAGACACTGCACAGTCTCCAAATCATTCGAAAACTGCAAATAGTTCAAATACATCTGCGCCTCCCGAAACAACTTCCGACTCCAGTCAAAGCGCGTCAGTCCGTTCAGAATCTCTTCGTCCCATACCCGGACCAACGCCCCAAATGAGAGGACACTGAGATATAGCGCAATAAAACTGAGTGATTGCTGATGATTCCGATTAAACCACAGATCATGCGCACGAACCATAAAATCATCCTTGTCGATGAATGGGTGGATGAAATGGATGTTCTCAAAGTAACCATTCATGAACGCATAGGCCTGATCGAAATAGAAATTCTGGTCTTGGAGAAACTCGGGCTGCACAGGACCGGTTGCGCATGACGGCGAGAAACTGGAATTGTGCAATGTCGAGATCAATGAGTACGACCCATCCGGTGGACGCAGGTTTGATTGCTCTTCTGGCCGCTTTGGCTCTCGTGCCTTTTCAAGGTGTCCAATGAAAGCAGCAGAGGACGTGCTTCCATGAAACTCAATCCCATTGGTATGGTGATTAAACTCACTGATCTCTTCTTCTGCGCTGTCTGCGGACCCATCCCGATTGTCACCGGCCACGGTGGCGTCGTCCTTTGGTGTCGATTCATGTTGTGATAGTGAACATGGTGTTGCGGTAGTAATTGGCTGTGTTGCCGCCCTGTTTCCCAGAGCTGTCGCTAACTGGGGAAGCTGTGGCGAGGGTTGAGAAGCACCACTCGACTCTAGCGTCCGCAGCTTAGACGAGAGCTCTTCTACCCGTTTCTCCAAATCGGTAACATAGCTAACAAGACAACAGATTAGGATCAAACCATCAAGGACAAAATCACAGAGACATACCTCGCAGATCTCGCGTCCTCCCTCGACCGAAAATTTCCTTGGTATTTACAATCCACCTGACTCTCTTCAAAACATCAGCCCCTAATTACAAAACAAAAGGATGCAAGCACACTTACTCTTACAATGCGAACAAGGATACGACTCGTCACATTTATACTTCTTCACCCGACACCGATCACAAGCCTGTGCCGCACGCGGCCGTTTCGCCTTCGGCTGAACGGCGTCATCCCCAGCCGTAGCTGCTGGACGGCGTAGAGGCGACGATGAAACCGGACGCTCCATTATCCAGCCATGTTATGTACAGGCGATCATGTATGTACTGTACTGTACTCTTATCAGTAGCTTCCCTAGCGGAGGGAATGATATCAGTGTGCTGTGGCTTGTACTTCGTAGAAGAGAGTTGTATGGGAGAATCGAACGCGCCGGGAATTCCGACATGAACGGCTGCGTGCAGAGCCACGTGACTACCCCGCGGGGATAGTTTCTGCAGGACCAGCAGGGATTTAGATTAAGACTCGTTGAGTTCGCGGGAAGGGTTATTTGTATTGGATGCCGCTATATGTATGCTTATATGTACAATCATAGCTCGATTGTGACGCCGAGTTCTGCCGTCACCGATTCTACATTTGCCGAATCCCATGCCGGTGCTTGATCGGGCAATACAACGCCCGCGAAAGGTGTTCCCAGACGGTGGACCAGTGTCTCGATGCCATTGCCGTCAGTAAATGACCAGACGCGCACATACCGACTGGCAAAGTCGAGTGCAAATCCCTGGCCTGCTGGGATTACAACTGTCTCGCCCTCCCTGAACACAGCATCAGGGGCTCCCTTGAGACGGACAACCAATGTTCCCTCTTGGACACACAGGCAGTGATCCACCGATCCGAATGTCATGTACTTTGAGAACAGCGTCGGGCCATAGACCTGCGACGACTCGATGCTAGAAATCGCGCAGACCCCACTACTCTGAGCAGTGGTAATAAACGGACGAGACATGATACCCCCCAACATCCACCGTGGTCCAGTGTTGGCTCGCAGATAGAATTTCTGCGGACTGTCTGGTAATTTCTGATCATCTTCCGTCCAATCACCCACTTCGGATGGTGGATAGTCAGGCTGGAAAACAACGTCAAACTGCTCCTTCGCAGCCATGACCTTGGGTATCAGCAAAGACTTCAAATCCCGCTCATCATTCTCAGGAACAAGAAGCCCCTCATACGGCTCTGACACGTAGCGAAAGAAATCCACCCAATCACCAGGGGTAATCAATCCAAAAATCTCCGTATGCGGGCCAAGCATCTCTGGGTTATGAATTACCGTCTATACAGTCAGTATATCCCAACAGGTCCCATCTTCGGACAGAACATACCGGAGGCACATAAGCAAAATCGCCTGGCCCCATAATCCGACACTTATCCCCATTCCACAGCTTCAAATACCCCTTCGTAACCAGAAACACATCATGTGCGTGGTTATGGTAGTGGAAACCCGGTGCATCAGAGAGGACAGCACCGCTTTGGAAAACCGCCATCAACCCATTTGTCTGCTTTGATGATGCGAGTATGCGGAAAACGCCTTTGCTGCCGGGGATGGTGATGCGTTCCCCTTCCAGCTGGGGAATCGCGTAGGGAACCCGCGATTGGGGTGGTTGGTTGTTCCATGAAAGCGCCATTGTCGAATACGTACACAGAAGTTATTGCGCTCAGAGTAAAATGGTTGAATGGATACGGCGAGGATGTCTGGAGACCGGAGGCAGAGTTGGGGTAACTACGTATCCCGGATGTGGGGTATCCCGAGGTCGGAGAAGCCGCCTCGGAACATCCGGCTGATATGGACGGCATATTAAGACGGTAAATAGTATGGTTTTTAGGGCTTTGATCAATGAAATGTAAATTGAACAAACTGCATTCCCTTCATTTCACGGCAGTCCGATATGCTATCCACTATGATCTTCCCCGCGCACTGGCCACCTAGTCGGTTGAGAATCACTGTTCATGTTAACTTTCAAATCCAATTGATGACCGAGCGCTTCTAACGAGTCAATTAAAAACGTTAGTACTCCTTATGATCTATTTCCGTCTGGAACGAACAATTGAGCATCTATCGAATCTATATATATCTAGAACAACCTCATGGAACGGGCCGTGGTGGAGACAGCGGGATTGTCTCAGTTATTGAGTGCTGAGATATTGTGGTTACTTCATAGATAGTTAAGTATTTGATACAAAAAGCACAATCAAGATACGTACCATCATCCCTGTGCATGAGTTGAAGCAATAATGTAGGTATCCGCTAGGAATTAGGAACGACGATCATGACGATTCTACGATCGTAAAGCCATAATCAAAGAATTGTCCCAGTTCCACATTTGCGAAAGCCAACTGTATGTCGCAAATTTCCATCAACCCGCGGTAAACTATTTCGGCAATATATGTGAGGCTGACCTGCAAGGATCCGGCCTCTTATCAGCCATGAGCGGTTGATACTTGCGATAGCAAGGAATTTTACCCTCCGGAGTGTTAAAAGACACGTACAGTTTTATCAAGATGTTATATAGTAGCTTGAGAAATGGAATTATATGCGAATGCTCGCTGTAAAAGACTATGACGGACGGTGATGGCCAGCTAAAGCCTATTTACAGCGAGCTACAGGTCGTTTACGAAGAGAACCACAAAATAAAGACGTAGCTATTGCAATCGTAAAGAACCTGACTAAAGAAAAAATAAATTAATGATCAATATGCCTGAGCCGACTCATAAGAAAAAGTATCCCGCCGCAGTAAAGATCCAAGCTCGCCCAAAGAAGGAAAACAAAAGAAAGGAGATTGCGTAATAGTGTCATGAAATTGGCATCACTTAGTCTGAATCGCCATTCTGGCTAGACAAAGTAGTCAGGTGGCAAAGAAGCCAACAGAGCAATGGTACTAAGACCACCCACCACTGCTCCTGCGAGGGCCGTTGCAGCATGGGTTACGAAGCGTCCACTGCCTTCATCAGAGGTCTTGATGCGCTTGCTAGGCCTTTCCATTTCGGGAACAGATTTTGGTTCCTCAGGCTTATCTTCGGAAATAAAGTGTAGACCGGTGTTCTGAGTCGAGTCCTCAAGATTAGGCAGCGAGGGCCGCGGCTGCGCATCTTGAGAAAAGCTCTCATCGTTTACGCATTGGCTAGTGCCCAAGGGTACAGTGTTGGCACCGGAGGCGTAAGGGTTGGCAGGTGAGTGACTAGAAAATTCGTAAGGACAAGCGGGTGCATGAGGTATCGCGGCCAATTCCATCTCGTCTGCCTTCCTCTTCGGAGGGTGTCCTTGCACAGACCGGGCCTCCTGCGACTGGTTATCGACAATGTCGGAAATACAGAGCCGAGTATTGGGTTCACGCGAATAATCCATAGAGGCTGTCCGTTGCATCCTTGACTGGCCCGGGAAGCCAGGCTTCTCGACTTGCCATTGGTCTTCCGCGTTATAGATATCATTCTTCACAGGCGACACACCGCTCGAGCCGTTGTAAGAGCTAGGGATCACTGGAGGGATGGCTGGAGCTGAGAGAACCGTCTGCCGTGGCTGTCGCCTCACAGGGAGATCATCGAACCGAGTGCAGCGGTGCCCGAAGGCTTCAGGTGCCGTTCCGATATCAGAGTGATCACTCCGTGGCACTGCTTGTGGTTCCCATCCGCTTGAGGAAAGCGCATGTAAACTAGGAAGACGGGGAACGTACGTGTTGGCGGTATGCTGCAAAGAGGACCTTGGGATAGCATACGGATCACAAAACAGCGCTGGCGAAAGAGGACCCGATCTAGCGAAATTAGTTGTCGACCATGCTTTGTCCAAATCGTTCTGGGCTTCTTCGGTGCTCTGCGGCTGGATAGTCGAAGCAAATCCACTGAGGTCGACTTCCTTCTCATTGACAACTTGCGTTTTGTTGTCTGCCTGTGACCTATGCTTGTTCTCCAACTCGTCACAGTGGGAGGTTGCGTTCTCAGATTCACTGTCCATCTCCGAGTCAGAGGACTCATCGTTCGACGATTCACTCTCTGAACCAAATCCATAGCTAATCACATCTTCATCCCAGTAATCAAATTCGGTGGCAGGTTGAGTCTCCCTGGGAGAGTTTGCGACGGAGGACGAGTGATGCGAATCGTGGTCCATAGTGTCGGCATCAGCGTCTACATTGGTGACATGGTCATTCGAATTACTTGAAACAGGTGGAGGAGTTATCCTCGGGGTGACGGGAGCATCGTCACCATCGAGAACAATAGGACTGCCCGAGGTTCCGTGGGAGGGGTCTGAATGACCCTCCTTGAGTGGGGTATTTGTGGGGTTGGATTCGAATCCCAAAGAGACTTCCTTAGTCGACGGCGAGGTGATCGGCGTAGAATTCTTTCTAACGTCTTGATTTCCTGCATCACCACTCTGGTCGGAATCCTCAGACTCGTAGTCCTGGGGACTCATTGGTCTAGCGGGCACAGAGTCTTCAGCCACCTCGACAACATCACTGTCGTCGTCATCATCAGGAACGATGAAAGTGTTGATAGGATGGGTCCATTTTCTAGCTGAGATATTCTCCTTTGCAGCATCACTTTATTGCGTCAGTTATCCGGAAAAGAAACAAGTGAGGGAAAGACATACCTAGAATCGAACCACTCGCATCCGCAACGAACACTAAGCGGAGGGAACGTTTCTATTAACAGTTAGCTTCACATACCGACAATCCCAGGGGAAATGATAAACTCACCTGCACCACGAGTAACATCCGCACCAAAAGTTAAGATGTCGCCGCTATTCACAACGACATCCTGATCGACAGGAATCCTCCTGTCATTCACCCAGGTACCATGCATGGAACCGCCATCACGAATAATGACAGTCTGCAAACACTCAGTATATGTCCAGTATCTCATGGTAGGAGGTAAGATATATGTACCTTCTCCGCCATATTTACTCCGATCCTCGCATGGTCACGAGACATGACCCTTGAGTCAAACCAGGCGTTATGTTGAGCGGGTATTAGATTTTTGGTTTCCCGCTTTGAAGACCGGCCGATATCAACGTAGTCATCGTCAGATGCGAAGGTCAGGGAGCGGAAGGAGAAGGTGTCGGGGGTGTAGAGGGTGTAAAGGGTAACGACGGCTGTAGGAAGAGAAAACATACATGTCAGCCATATTCCACAGGATATTTCCCATATCTTCCCAGAAGGAGAAGTAACGTACCTTGTCGTTCTGGCATGGTGAGTAACAGTGTCCTCGAGGGACGACACTGGGGACGTGGACTTGAAGGGACGAGACTGCTGTCACTGGGTCCTGGAAGAGTCAATTATATCCAACAAGAAGTAGACAAAATAGAAGTAACAGCGAGAAAGAGATAAGGTCGTAGTGGCATACCTGGACCTGTATGACATGGACAGAAGTAGCTAAGCCAACGCTGATAGTCAACCCGTGCTCGTTGGTAGACGCAGATAGATATACAGAGAGAGGGGAGGGAAAAAAAAAAAAAAGGCGAGCGCAGAAAAAAAAAAGAAGCAGAAGAAGGAAGAGGAAGAAGAAGATGTGTTGGAAATGATGACGAGAGCCGACGGTAGAAAGAGAGAAGAGGAGGGGCAGCCGGAGGAATGCAGTGAGTGGATGGAATCAGGCTGAGGTCAACGCGGCAGTCGCCGGTCACTTTTGCGCCCACGGAAGCTGCACTATTCCGTTGTTGTTATTCCGATGGCTTTTTATTTAGTTATTGTACTCACAGTGTGTTGTTTCCCGAAAGTCGGTCATCATGGTATACAGGGATAGTCTGACTGTACAAGTACATATGCATCGACTCCGTCAAGTCCCGTGAGATGGACTTCCTCTGTCGCAGTCCCTTACTTAGTGAATCGCCTACCGACTGTAGTTAATACAATACTATTCTATACATAGTACTCTCTCCTCTGTTCATTCTTCCCTCATAGTGTACTCTCGTATCTCATACTCCTGATCCGTCGGTCCCGCTATGACGCCGATGCCTGTTCATTATGGCTGCTAATTGGTGGATGACAGGCGGGGCTGCGGGTCACCTGATTGCGATCACTGATAACTCGATAAGAGTACAGTATGGGATTACTACAGGTACTGATAGTCTTTCATTCACTATGATACAGACATTCACTTCATACTCCACGGCCAACATCTCGTCGTCAATCTAGGATAGCAAGGTAAAATAACAACAATGGAAAGGAAAGAAACACAACTCTTTTTAGTGAACCGAGGTCGCAAAACAGCAAAAGGAGATGAGAGATGTCGAGATGATCAAGCATCGACAAGGGTAATTACATTCAAAGCAGCCGGCCAGGGACCAGGGGAGATGGTGTATTAAGGATGTACGTGTTGCCGATATCCCGTTTAGAGAAGACACGGAGTGAAAGGGGAGAGCAAAAGGGAATGGAGGAAGGATCAGAAGAAAGGAAAGATATGATTAGCCCACAGATATCTACAGCGACTCCTCAATTATCAACTGGCCTTCTTTACAGACCGGCACCAAGCCCGGCACCCATGGTCTGCAATCGTGCTGCCAGCTTGGGGTACTTCTCTTGCACCTCCAGTTGTGTCCGTGTCGCCTCGGCATACGAGATGGCGTTGACAATCTCGGCTTCCGTACGGGCCAGTTCCGCTGCCCGCTCAAAGTACTTGAGTGCCTGCGAGACCTTGCCCTGTTGCAGGAGCAGCTGGGCCATGGTTCCAACGGCAATATCACATTCGGGGTCGACTATATTATGTTAGAGGGTAATTCTGGGACGTTTGATGACGACAGACTTACTGATAAGAGCCTTCTGGCAGAGGTTCTCCGCCTCTTGGAAATCGTGCTTCCACTGGAACAAGGCAAGAGCCTTGTTAATCAGAGGCAGAACATTGATTCCCATAGGCTTGATCTGTTTCTCCATGTCGACGGCCTTGTCGAACTTTTCAATGGCCTCGGAGAAGTTCTGCTGGTCGAGCAGGAGCTCACCGTAGTAGTTGTAGACATCAGGAACCTCCTCAAAGTTCTTCAGCGATCTCCGGAAGGTAGCCATGGCGGAAGCGACAGAGCCCATCTTGTATTGAGTTACACCAAGCTGGATGTGGGAGTAGATAAAAGTACGATCGAGGTCAATCGACTTCTGATAGTCCTTGGCGGCTTCCGCGAACTCTCCGAGGATGAAGTGGAGCTGAGCACGGTGGTAGTAGATGTCAGGGTCATCCTTGTTGTGGGTGATGGCGAGCTCGAAATCATCGGCGGCGGCATCCTTGTTTCCTACAAATCGTTAGAACGGAACCCTAAACAGTCATAAGTAAACATACCAAGCTCAAGGTGCAAGCTGGCACGCTTGATGTAGCTCTGGACCAAGGATGGCTGCAACTCGACACTCTTGTCAAGATCAGCCAAAGCACCCTGGGCATTACCCTCAAGGTAAGTGAAGGTGGCCCTCATGTTAAGCGCTAAAGCCTCAAATTCACCCAAGTCGCCAAGTTCCAGAGCCTTCTCAAAGGCAGCAGCAGCCTCCTCGTAGCCGTCACCAGTCTTCTTGCTGACACCAATCAATCCCTTGCGCAGCTGGCCCTTGCCAGATTCCTCGGGCAGGTCTTCGGCCTCCTCAAGACCCTCGGGGAGCGGCTTAGGACGGAAACTCTGGAGATAGTTGGAGACGAAGGTGGGGCTGGGGAGCTTCTTGCCCTTGGCCTCGAGGATGGCCTGACCCTTGTGCTCCGCAACCTTCTTCAGAAGTCTCTCGAGGGAGTTACGGCTCATTTCGTTGGAGAAACCATCCATGATGCAGCTGGCGGTGAAATCGAGGAGAGCTTCGCTGTACTTCTCGAGATGCTCGTAGGCAATGGCGCGACGGTTCAGGGCCTTGACGTACTCGCTGTCCATTTGGAGCGCGGCGGTGGTGTCCTCCACGACCTTCTCCCATTCCGACATGACATTGTAGCAGGCGGCACGGTTGGAATAGTAGACAGGATCGGGCTTGCAAATGATAGCCTTTCCATAGAGTTCGATAGCTCGGTTGTAGTCTTTAGAGCCGTAGGCTTTGTTACCGGCGGCCTTCAGCTTGCCGGCGTATGACTTTCTGGTCTGTTATGATTCCGACAAATCAGCATCTGCCAACCCCGTCCCACGAAGATCATCAAAATCGCTTAACACGAACCTCTTCCGACAACTGCCCAACGGTCGCCTCGTCCACCTCGGGGATATCTTCGGCGGGCTCTTCGGTCTTTTTAGCTGAATGTTCTGTAAAACGTCAATTCCAACTTTTTTTCCCGCTTCTTATATGTTTGCATGCAGTTGGCATAGACACCGGGCGCATAACATCCCGGTGGGCTGACAACCAGAAAAACATACCATCCTGAACAGACGCAGACTTAGCCTTCTCCTCAGCCTTCTTCTTCTCTCTCCGTTTTTGGTTCTTGGTCTTCTTCTTCTCTGTAGCTGCCGCGGAAGCTGTGGCGGTCTTTGCGGGGGAGCTCGAGTCCGAGAGGTAGTAAACCACACCAGCGCTAGTTACGACGACTGCGACACCAGCAATGGTATAAACAAGCGCCTTGTTCTCCGACACCCATTTCGAAATGCGATCCCACACGCCGGAAGTAGTAGACTCTGGAAGCGAAGTCGTATCGACGACGACGTTCTTGGATAATGACGATTCACTCATGGTGGGTTGTGTGTTTTTTAATTGTTGATGCGATGAATGTGTGTGTGCTAAATGATTACCCTCGGTAGCGGAGTGCACAGGTAAGATATAAGAAAGATAAAGAAACCCAGAGGTATAAAGTGGTAATCAATAGCCACGAGCAGCGAAAAGCAGCCTCAATGGAAGGTTTGGAGGTGGGAGAGAAACGCAAGGCGAGTGGAAGGAGACCACCTGAAAAAGTTCAGTTGAGGCGTCTCCCGGCCAATCGCGGGCGGCCCTGCTCCACCGCCCACATCATTCGATGACCATCTTTAACAACCCATTGTTCACAGCATATTGCTGAGAGCAAGGAGACTGTCCTTACTGATGCAGTGCTCGGAATCAGAATACTATGCTTAAGATTCCAATTGACATTTTTACCCTACAGTATGATCTCGAGGCACGTGTGAACATGCAGCTATTACCAGGAACTAACACCCTATGACGGAATTTTCGGTTCGACGGCTCGCTCGGGATCAGGTTACGGGAGCGAGCAATTGATACCCCAGAACCCATCGCGATGGCTTCAGATAGCACCCAGTCCTTCCAAATTATTTCCTCTCTTCGCTATGATCCGTCACTTCCAGATGTGGTGGCCCAGCACGCCGCACAGTCTTATCCGGAGCCCCGCCCAACACCTTACTACCTCCTCCCCTATCACCTAGATCGTCTGATCAACGCGGCACAGCACTTCAAATGGCACCATGCTCTCCAATTCCTCGCACAAGGTCTCGAAACCTTCACTTCCGCCCTTGACAGCTTTATTCCCGACCGCAAAAATCCCTGGCGCCTTCGCATCGTCATCGAGGACAAACCAGGCGCGGGGTTGACAGTCGATGTGAACCCAGCAGCCCCAATTGACCCCCTCCAGCTCATCCTTCCCTTTGCAACCGATGCAGCACAACAATCGATCCCATGGCGCGTCTATGTGGACAGCCAACCCACTGTCCCATCCGCCTTTACCACCCACAAAACCACGGCGCGAGAGTATTACACAGCCGCACGGCATCGCGCAGGCATCATGTCACCTCAGGAACAAGCAGAGGTACTAGTGGTGAACACCGCGGGTGAGGTTATGGAAGGGAGCATCACAACCCCATATTTCCGACGGCGAAGAAATTCTGACAATCAAGCTAACCCTGATAACTGTCTGGAATGGATCACACCGCCGCTGTCTTGTGGCGGGAATGCGGGGACGACGAGACGGTATGCGCTGGCTCAGGGATTCTGTGCTGAGCAGGTGGTTCCGGCATCGGAGTTGGTGGATGGGGAAGAGTGTTGGATCAGTAATGGTGTTAGAGGGTTTATGCCTGGAGTAGTTGTTCTTACTTAGACAACAGGCGTAGAAATTAGGTTGGTATTCTGTGCTTTAATGTGATATCAGATGTGAGTGATGTTGTTGATGCATAGCAGCTCTCCGCCTGATATATTATCTCCGAGCCAATTATGCATAACAAGCTCACGCCAAATATCTTAGCCCAACAAGGACGTAAAGTAAAACAAGACATTCAGAATATTATTGGAGGGATCATCAGCATCCCTGTACTCGTAGCATTGCCCCTCTGTCGACAACCTCACTTCACCTCACCTCACCTCCAGAACTGTATTCTTTCCATTTCCTGTTCATCAATTTTCAATCGGGATAAATACACAGACCAACAGGATAAAGGAAAAGAGATAACCATGTCTCTTGGCTTTGTGCCCTCGCAAGAGGAAAAAGACGAAATGGCGGATCAAGCTTATCGACAAAAAACTAGGTGAGATGACTGATGCTACTGTATGCTTCTAATTTCTTTCTCACTGATCGTGCTTAGTCGAAGATGTAGACCAACGCTGATTTATGACCAAAGACTTCTGCATTTGAAGATCTCCCAGCCTCCTGCCGGGTCATGGAACCTCATACGGCATCCTTCTGGATTATATAGAGGTAAGCGTGTCTGGCGGCTCACTTAAGAGCCAGTAAGTGACTGATGGCATTTTTCATGGCAAGCTGAATATCTATGTGAATATAGAGGAAATTATTGAGTACGCTGGCTTTGGTTGATGGAGTAGGACATTGGGATATTCATGCATGCCTCTATCAATGATATCATACAGACTTTTGAAACGTGACTCCATTTTGCATAGCTAGGGTATTCATCAAGCAATCATCTATTTCTTCTCCTTGTCAACCTTGACGGGGTTGGGGTTCCCTGTCCACTCCAACGGCCGCTGGCTCATATACTCATTCAGAATTTCCTCTGTCACCTGAGCCCTCCGCTCTTGGAAGCCCTTAACATATTCCTGCAACTCAGCAATACACTTCTGCTTAATCTCACCCGTAAGCATTTCTCCCTTCTCATACGCAACGCGAATGCGCTCGAGCTCGTCATCGTCCTCCAAGAAGAAAGTAAGGTATTGGAAGGGGACGTCTGCCTTGGTGTTTCCACCGAGCTGGCGCTGCAGCTCAGCGGTGTCCTGGCCACCAGAGAAGGCGTACTTGTTGATCTTGTTCTTGATGCGGTTGGGTGCGTCGCTCATGAAGATGGCGGAGGTGTCGACGGAAGCGGACATCTTGGAGCCGGGTCCTTGCAGAGCAGGGAGGAAAATGGAGTGGATGAGGGCGGGCTTCTTGAACTTCATCTTCTCGGCGTGTTCACGGCACTGGCGGAAGTAGGGGTCCTGGTCGATGGCGCAGGGGATCAGGCAGGGGATTGAGGCGACCTTCTTCTTGTCATTGCCGAAGATATGCGGGAAACTGGTTGCGAAAGCGGAGGCGGATTGGGTAGCGCAGAAGTGGAACTCGCCGACGTTGTTGCTGTCGTTGAAGCCGAAGGTTCCTCGGACGGAGTTGATTGTGATTCTCTTGGCCATTCTGCACATGTTCTCGTAGAAAGCGCCACCGACAAAGTCGAAGTCGCTGAAGATGAAGGTCTTCTTCATGTCGAAACCAACTGCGATAATGTCCATTGCGTTTGCCTTGGCGTACCGCTTTGCGTCGTCGATCTCGATTTTTTGCGAGTGCATGAATTTCTCGTCGTCCGTCAACATGATGACCAACGGGCACTGGAAAACATCCTGCAGCCACCTGGAACGCGCAAGTATTAGTATCCATCACAGACCATATAAAGATGGAGATGAAGAAACATACTTGGTGAACTCAAAAGGAATCGTATGCCCTACGTGCATGCTGTCACTACTCGGTCCCCGCCCAGTATAAAGATAGAAAGGCTGCCCCTTCTCATAGCGATCAAGAATCAAGTTCAGCTCGCGATGACTGAATACAATGCCGCGACGCATGAATCGGTGCGGACGATGACCAGTCACTCTCTCAAAGCGCTCGAGCAGCTCCTTGCTAATCGGATGCGCACCGAATTCCCGAACCAGCTTGTCATAGTCGACCGGCAGCAGCTTTCCGGATTCGTCGACACCACCGGAAACGTCAAAGGGAGTCACTATCTGTTCGACGGCTTGGGAACTGGGGGCTTGGTCGGCGAGACTCAGCGTCGTGAGGGCGGGGGGTTGACCCGGTTCGTCGGCCATTGTGATATGAAAAAAGAAACGAGGAACGCGGACCAAAGAGAGAAACTTAAAAAATGCAAAATTAGACGAAAAGAAGCAGAAGAAACCTCGCTGTAAAGGTGCTCTGTCAGCGCTGTACAGACAAAGATGCCCCTCCGAGATGACTCTTTTTTCCCGATGGTCGGCCCTAAGATAATCGGCCCGTACGCTGATTGGCCAAGGCTAGTAAACACTCACGTGATCTTGGCATTAAACCCCGCATTACCAAACGAGTTTAGCGTCATAACGGAAGCTGCCAGAAATTCTCCAACCGAAACAAAACGCCATCATTACCGAGCAGACGACATCACGCAACAACTCTTTACCAGCATATATTCTCAACGATTGAATCGATCTTCGTCTCTATCTCAACATCGGAGCATCCGCTTATGAATCTTCCATTATGAAGTTCTTCGAGAACAATTTCACCTACGATTATTCCTTCCCCGCCGTTTCTCTAGCCTACTTCCTTCGCTATCCGAATCCGTACTCCCGTCATGTCCTCACCACCGACGTTATCGACCGTTATGTCGATCCCAAGACTCAGCGTCTTCATACCACCAGATTGCACCTGAAGAAATCGAAAGTCCCTTCGGGTATACTTAAATTGCTCCCTAAGGGCATGGGCGGCTCGGACAATTCGGGCCAAAGCTACATTATGGAGACGACTGTTGTGGACCCCAAGGAAGGCTGGATGCACACAGAATCACGCAACATGGAATGGACTGGCATTCTGAGCGTTGTTGAAAAGCAATTCTTCGAGCGCCAGCCGATTGAGGGCGCTCTGGAGAGCTTCGAGGGGCTTTCTCTTGATGATAAGAGGAGTGGCGAGAAGACTACGGTCAAGACGACCGTTATTTTCAAGTCTCGCTTTGGACAAGGCAAACTGCTTGGCAGTAAGAAGAAGGCTGAATCAATTGGTGACCAGGCCGGCGAAGCCGAAGAGCAGACATCGAAGCAGGGCTGGTTCTCCTCCCTCTCCACTGCGGGCATTCAACGCAGCATTGAGCTCATTGGTGTCAACCGGACCAGGGATGCTGTGCTTAAGAGCAAGCAGGGCATGAATGTGGTCCTCGAGCGGCTGCGCAATGGCGGCATCGTTGGCGTTTTGGAGGGTATGCGGCAGGATCGGGAGGCCCTCTATGGACCCGAGGGCCCCTGGAAGCGGGTCTGGCTTAATGGAAACGGTCTTAAGGAAACTGAAGATGGCAATTGAGCCAATCGATATTGTTGTGGCGTTATGCGGGTATGGTACCACAAAATCGTGTGACATCTCACCATGTTTTCAGCGTGGAGCTTTGGCGTTTTTACGGATTGACTTTCTCATTCTGGTTTATCTCTGATGGACACTCTCCCATATTTTCGGCATCTGTTCAATTTTTTGCAAAATTGCTTGTTACACCAGCACATCACACTGCGAAATGTGCTGCAATCACGGAGTACGAGGAAAGAGTCACGAGCACAAAAATACTGTACATTAGCGGAGGGGGAAGCACCTCACGTGCGTGATGAGGGGCATTTCTGTACTATATTCATTCTATTTGATGATCTAGCACCGAGCATATATCTTTTTTTTTTTTTTCACTTATATCTTTCTCTTTCATATCCTTGAAAATCGTATCATAGCGTGGCACTCAAAAATTGATGCCTTAGTAATATTCGCAAACCATCTGGCATCGGCCGGAAAATCAACAACGCGGACAATCCGACTGGCCCGTTCACTAGGCTCACTTGGCCGTTGCACGGGCATATGAAAGAAACAGAGCGAGAGACAGGTGTTAATGCTTCCAGAAAACGGCAATCCAAGTCAATGACTTTCAACATATATATATGTACTTCTACAAGTACAAGCACACGTGACAATATCGCTCAAAGGGGCAAGGAGGCAAACGAGCCGGATTGATTGAAGGAATCTTACATTTGATTCGACATTGCAATTGATTGGGACTGTTGATCCTTGCTTCTTATCAGGAATTTGCGAGATCAGGGCTTCTTGTTTCTTGAAGTGTCAGGAACGTTGCAGACTGTTGGGCGGACCCTACGCTGCTGCGCGGGTTTAACATTCGCATACACATACACATACATTCCTACGGCGTGCGGCGCACAGCGTACATAGCGGAGGATTTTACCGAACCGTCGTCCTTACATATACATACTACTTATCAAGTACAGTAAAACTGCAGGGTGTCACAGTGAACCGCAAACCAAAAATCCAGATACCAGATACGGGAAAAGGAAGCAAAAATGAGCCTCCAAGACCTCCGCCAAGACTTCACCATCCACCCAATTCCTGAAATCGACGACGACCTAGAAACCACAGCAACAAAGCTCAAAGACTTAGCATCAGTCGTGCAAAAAGGCAACAGCCTCGCCCTATGGACGGGCCTGAAGGCAGCGACTCCGCAGCCGCGCAGTGACGCGGAGACAAATGCGCGGATGCAGATGACGCCTTCGGAGCGACAGGCTTATGATGCGTGGAAGGAGGGGAAGTATCAGATTCCGGAGTTTGAGTGGTCGGGGAACGTGGCTGTCATTCCGAAGGGAGCGCAGAGTTTGAAGAAGTTTGAGAAGAGAGCAGTCGCCATGGATATTATTTGGGGACGGAGGCCGTTATCTCAGCCTGACAGGGAAGATAAGGAAAAGGAAGGATCATCAGGTGCCAGCGCTAGAGCCACACCAGAGAATGCGTCGTGGTTGACGTTCAACATGCCAGCCACGCTACCGCTGATACAAGCCGTCGTCCGAGTATTGAACGCAGAGAAACAAGTGCAGCAGAATCCCCACGCTGGATTATCGGAGATGGAAATGGTCGAGATGGAAACGGCACGCAAGATAGTGGCGGTCGCCGAGAGGAACCGTTCGCGCGAACTGGAACGCATCCGTCTTCTGACTCGGTCGATTAGCCAAAATACGGAGGTGATGAAAGCTCGGATACAGAGTCTAGAGGAACGGTTCCAATCATCATCGTCATATTCGCAATCATCGCAGTCAGCGTCGACACTGGAAACGACAGTGCCTAGGGGAGAGAAGCGAAAACAGCGTGAATCGGACTGATTTCGGTACGCAGTGCCGTACTGTATACGGATATTGTCGGGCTACCGGGGATAACTTTGGGCATCCGAACACATGATTCAAATTTGGAACAAGTCAGTGGACTTAGTTTTGGCATGACGCAAGGAATTTCTCTCAATATCAAGAAATATTGCCGGCATTCATCCATTGACCCATACCAGGATCGGGGATGTTTACGGCGGGTTCCGTGCACCGCATAACAGCCAGCATTGGCGATGAGGTCATAGGCCGAACGGACTGTAATATATACCAGTAATACCATACGCTGCAGGAATGCGGACATTTGATACATAATATTGGTGTTTTTTGCATATTAATTGGACATGTTGATCTCTGTGTGCTATGCAGAAATGCATTCCGTACTCCATAGAACTGTACTGCCAATGACATTAAGATATGCACTGTCAAGATCAACAAGAAGATCAACCGAAGACATGTCTATCACCAAACGGCCGTGATGAACCCTTTGTGAAGAAGATCAGAGCCACTATTACACTGTAAAAAACTCTTCTTCAGATCCGGAGGTGTCGGAGATGGCAGTGGAGCAGCCTGGAACACTAGTCCCTGCAGGGGTGATACACTGCACTATACAAGTGAAATATGATACTAATCAACAGCTCTGTACAGTTATGGTGATAGTAGCACTCTAGCAGAAACTAGTTCTACGTCGTAGTAGGATAGAGCATCTCGTCAGAGTAGCAGTAGCAATACAGAATAGCGCACAGAGTACCGAGTGGTGTTCTACAGTACTAGGAGTAGGACAGTACCTGTAATACAAATACACTAGCGTTACCGATCGGCAAACACACATACTAGATACGGAGCACAGTTATGCGATGGCCACTAACATCGCCGGAAACAGCGCCAAGAATGCCCGGCCACCAGGGGCGGTGGATCCATCCCTGTTTCGGTGACCCTGCGTAACGGTAATACTGTAATTTGTCGGAGGGATCCGATTCTCACCCGCCAATTAGAGAGCAAAAATACACTCACCGCCCAGACCCTTTTCCACCCTTTTCCCCCACGGCGAAACCAATCAAACTCTCTTTTTTCTCTCAAATTCTCTCCTCTAGTTTATTTCCCTC
Organism: Aspergillus intermedius; assembly: GCA_039880815.1. Taxonomy (NCBI): domain Eukaryota; kingdom Fungi; phylum Ascomycota; class Eurotiomycetes; order Eurotiales; family Aspergillaceae; genus Aspergillus; species Aspergillus intermedius. Next base: position 34,949 of record JBDODA010000117.1, on the reverse strand, counting down.
TTATCATCCGTTCATTATTATTCTCTTCTCTCTTTTTCACACTATAGACGCTATCTTTTAATTATCGCCAACCGGTGTATCTCACTGGCTATAATAATAACTGCTGCGGGACGGCTATTCTTCCAACTCTGCTGGCAAAAGCTCCCTGATTGGCGAACGAGATCACCTAAGATTATGCCCTTGAACTGACACCCTCTTCCTATTATTTCTACCACTTCTCACCATCCTTTGATCCTCGAATTTCCAACACAAGATTCTTTCTCTACATCTACCACCGACCAGAGGTGACGAGCATGCCAGTTGTTGTCCTGGCCGCTGCTGTTCTGTCCCTGTCGCGCCTCTGAGGTGGTCCTGGTCGCACTCTACCGAACAATAACACAATCGATCGTTTCCATCACGATATACGAGATTAAAACTACACTACTCTCCTATTAATGGCTACCTCGATGTTTAGTGAAGGGTGGTGTCGACCCATCACGCTGTTGTTGTTACTATGGACAACGTTCCTGCATTTGACCTCCGCTCAGCTATGCACCTTTTGGGATGGGGGCTGTGTTGATCCCCTGGCCCAAACAGCCATCTCGCTCGACTTGCCGCCGCTCTTCCTCGAAGATGTCAACCTGTATTACGCCTACGATGCTAATTCCCAGGGCAAGGGTCATAGTCCTATGACTAAGGTTAGTTATTGGCTACGGTACGGTCGGGAGATCAACAGTTCGGCCATCACGACGAACCGCACATCCGAACTGAGTCTTCGCGTCGGTAATTTGACGGGCACGCCCTCTGGAAACAACAACGGATGTGATGGTATTTGGGGTCCTCGTTGTTCGAGGGACCTTAAGAATTTGTTGAGTGGTGCTGTTTACGAGTTGGCGACCGAGGGGGAGTACAATTCGAATCCTTTGCAGACGGTTCTCAACCAGATGCAGTCGACTCCGCCTTATTTGGAAAACTGTCCGCCTCAATTCTTTGATGTTCAGTCGGCCCCAGTCATTCGTATGTGATCCCTTCATCGTCCAATGACAACAATATGCTAATAGTACCAGGATTCGCCCAAGAATCGAAGCCAGAACGAACTGCTACCATTCAAACAGCTGGATCGAATCTAAGTCCTTGGAAAACCTGGTATATCGACCGCATGAGCGCCCGTCAGCAGGCCGAACAGGTCGCCGTCGCCATCTTCAGTCGCAGCCCATCCGATGACAGCCCACCACCTAAAAGTAAAGACGATGTACAAATTGAATTGGCTTGCCTTCAAGCCCCATCCGGAAACACCTTCAACGAAGATCCCGACTCTTAACCAACTCAATTCCATCTTTCCATCGGATAAATCTATTGATATCACTATATTGGGACATCGGTCTTGCAGTTCGAACAGCATCTGCATCTTGGACCATGTTACCAAGCATAGCGCCCATCGTCTACCGTGCGGCTGGTTCACGACTACCAGACCGATCATCTCGTGATTCAGACGACGCCGCTGAGCGGCTATTCAAGGCGCCTGTGCTCAATTGGTCAACTCGTCCGCAGCAGAGCAAAACCCCAGTCCAGCATTGGTCAGCATGACTACTGGGTATCACACGCTAGCTGCACAGCTTGCACTGGCTACCAGTCCCTGGCCAGTGCCTGCTGTGGATTGTATATATATGTTTTTTTGATCTTTAGAATAGATCATGTTCGGTACCTCTGGTCGGATATACATGTATCAACTTTAGAGGACAATAAATTATATACAATCTCAATTTACGTCCAAAACCGTTCCTAATACATCACAGCGTAGGCCAATCCATCTCAATCCCTTCTAACTTCCCCGCCCCCCGAAAATCCTCCACAATGCTCGCCTGTTCACTCAACATAATCCTCTCCGTCTGCCTCCCCACGTTCGCCAACTCCTTCCACCTCTCTAAATCCCCCTTTACCCTCTTATCCCCCTTCGCCACCCCATTCCCCTCCCAATGCCCCTCCGAAAACCCCAACAACGTTGTAACCTTACTATTTGGAATATCGAAAACAAGCGAACAAATCGTCCCCGTCTCTTCGAGCCAGTTACACTGCCACAATTCTCCTGGACGAATGCACTGATATGTTGCTTCTTGGTAGTTTTTGCGGCCAGCCATGGGACCCCCGTGGATGGCGTAGACGATGCGGTCGGCGTTATAGAACCAGAGCTCGTAGCGCCATTTTTCTGGGTTGCCGTTGCAGTCGTGCGCGTCGTAGTCGTAGATCAGGTGGCGGTTTGCTAGGTCTGTGGTAAAGGTTGAGGTTGTTCCGGTGGTCCGGGGGTTTAGAGGCATAATTGCGATTGCGGCAATGCAGGTGTTTATTTTATTATGGCTGGCTGGCATCTACCGGCAATAGAAGTTGAGTCTTTGGTGTACTTGCGTATAAATGGCATTGTGTGCTCTATGAGATCGACATGTCCTGCAGATTTAAGACGTAAAGCTGCGGCGAATGACGTCATGATGTCAATGGCCGCGTGAAGATCATCCGGTTTGTTTATTGGAATGTCCGCTGTAGTCTACCCTTGGTATATATACCTGTAATGTCAGTCATGATAGAGCCATAAGCCCGCACTAGCATTTTTTGATATGCTGCCTCCTCCCAAGAGATCTCTGTGATTCGAACATGTTCAGTGTTTACTTTGAGAAATTAGTTGGTTGAGGGGTTAATCGCATGTTTAGCCCGGTCTCACATGAATCGTGTACATTGCCCCATATGAGCTATATGAGCTTTTTTGTACCACACCATCGTAGTGATAGAGGTATGCATTGGTTGATAATGCTGTGACATGTGTACGTGAGGTAGACAGTGCGATGGGCCTGGTGCCAGCACTGCCTGACGGCATTGACATCTCAAAACACACCGGCCGCATTTTCTGGAGCAACGTGGGCAGCTCGACTTCCGCCAACGACGGCTCAGCCCACTCAGCCAACCTCCATGACAGTGATTTGCGAACCGTGTTATCCCAACGACGCACACACCGAAGCAGCTCGTTCTCGACGACAGACCTGATGCGCAGAAGGGTTACTTCTGTGACCGCGAAGGTGTGCGCATCCAAATCCACCACTGCAACTACGACAGCAGTGATCATTAGATCCTCCTGAAGACTGGCTCGTTTTCCAACGAAGATGAGAAACATGACCCGGTGGTGTGTGGGAATCACCATTGATCCCGGCCGGAAACACCTCTACTGGACGCAGAAGGGACCCAGCAAGGCTGGACAGGGCCGGATTTTTCGTACTGGCATGGAGCTTCCCGCCGGCGAGACAGCAGAGATCGCTTGATCGTTGAGATGCTACTGGAGTGCCTACTGGAACCAACTGATCTTGAGCTGGATACGGAGAATGAGGTGCTGTATTGGACGGATCGGGTGGGCACCCACTAGGCTGCTCTTTGAACCGAGTGAGTATCGCTGGGAATACGGCAAAGCAGGAGGATAAGGCGATACTGGCGCGACACTTTCACCAGCCTATTAGGCTCAAACTGGATACGAAGAAAAGGTTATTGTGGTCAATCTTGGTGGTGGTGGTGTGTATCGGGTTGGTAACAGCAAAACAACTTTGATGCGTGATACAGGTGCTTATACCGGAGTTGCTGTTTTTTAAGCAACTTGTCTATACGTACAAAATGTACATCGAAAGTTCATATGCATCCTATCACCCCGTACACATATACCAGATCTCAAGCTCCTGACGCTCTCTATCACCCATTTGGTCTACGACTAATCGAAGACATAAGAGTTGAAGGATGACCAGCGGTTCTCTTGAGTGGCAAAGATAGCTAAAGACATTCATTTCCCTTCGTGTTTTTCTGTGTAGATACCTAACATATGTCACGAGGAGCGCCATCCACTGTCCTTGCGAGAATATCCAAAGCAACACCCATCTTTGGACCAGAGTAGGCCACACGAAAAACTCTCGGCCATCCACGTGTATCATTGGTTTCAAACTCAAACTTGGTGCCCTGCAATTCATCGACAAAAGGATTCTCATTAACAACAGGGAAGTGGATGAAACAGTACCTCCAGGCAGCACCAAGTCTAAAATTGTCAAATGAGACTGACTCTAATTTAGGAAAGGCACTTAAAGTCCAAAGCATGTGTTTTATCTCCTCAACATTGGCATCTATTTGCATAGTTCTTATTTTGAGAACCTGGAGGCTATGTCGGCATCTCTGGAGTAGAACCATTAGGTCTTTAATTGCTGCTGGGATACATCGTAGTCTAACTTCCTGTAATTTTGACCATGGACCATCTACTGATGCAAGACGATGGATGAGTTCTGGGTAGCCGAGACCAAGGTTCTTGAGATGCAGTGTGCGAAGATTGGGGGCATGACAAAGGATGTTGAATGTCCAATCACGAACAATGTCATGATCATGTGCATAGAACAGATTCAACTCTTCAAGGTACTGCCCGACTGCAAAAAATTGGTCTTTGTCTGAGACTTGCAGTCGCTGAGGGTCTGGAGCATAATCGTGCATGAAATGGACGGTAAATGCAGTGACAGGAAGATGGGCCCTTGCAATAACATCCAGGAGTGCTGTGATCGAGTCTGTTAGTCTAAAGTTACCATAGCCTGGCTGTTCCTCATCCTACTCATCATAGCATAGATCTCAAATGACTTGCAGTTGACCAATTGGCAGAGAATGCCGCTTAGTTGTTTCACAGCAGGATGCTCCTGGAGGTTTATGAGATGACCAGACTGATGGCGATGCGAACCCCATTTGTATTCTTCTCCAAGATTGTCGCCGCGCTCATCGAAACCCATAAGAGCTATGTGGCGTAGTTGAGTGTCCTTTGAGATCTTCTCCAGTTCTCCCAGATTGGCATGGGATAGATCAGTCTTGATACTTTGCAAGGAGGCCTTCCAAAACACAGAGGATGCTTTTTCATGGAGGGGTTTGCATGTCATTCGTAAGGCCCCCAAATCGAATGGCTGTAACAAAGAGGCCACTAGCTCAACTAGTTCTAGTGGCAGGCTACATAACGGAACGTGGAGGTTGGGCGATTCTTTTCGGCGATAAAGACTCAGAGATTTAAACTTGCGGAGAAGACGTTTGCTGCTGCTATTTAAGCCCACTTCTTAGGTTGTTGATGAAGTGATCGTTGATGGAGTATCGATGGAGAGTGTGCAGAGCCCGTTTGTAGGTTCAAATCCTACCTGACCCTACGCCCACAAATCTTGTCTATACCAAGTATCTATCTCTCGCAGGTTTTTCCCCTGCGAAACAACAGGTAAATGCCGGATAGATCCCCTATGCCTCTCGACTTTACTGCCGACCCAGGCGGCCTCATTATTAAGCATCCTCCCGCGCGGGAGGTGCTTCTTGTACATAAATAGCCTCAGGCTCTAGCCAGGCAGTTTCGCTCTGCCGGTCGTATATTCCGCAAACGGGCTCTCACACCGACGTTAAATAGCAACTACTACTACTACTAGATTACAGTTGAGGCCACTTGACCGTAGACCTCAGCGGCGTTTACAGTACGGCGTATCAGGAGGCTATACCAGAAACCAAAACTAACCGGAAGAGGGAACTCACAGGTCCTCGTTTTACAGACACAACACTAACAACATGTAGCATGGGAATACAGTATTTAAACAACTCAACGCTCATGGAATGACGCTGCTGCGAGAGCTCCCGAGGAAAAGAAACCCGCGTCTTGCAACATCACTGCGGAAGTGGCACCCAAGGCTCTGCTTGAGAGAGCTTGTTCTTACTGGTGAGCAGAGAGCACAATGATAATATCCACATGGGCTGATCGAATCCTCGATGGTAGATGTGTGGTCTGGCTCTTATGCTCAGAGCGCTGATGATTCATCCCGTAATACTAATGGTGTGATAAGGAGAGGTAGAATGATGTATGAGCTTGAGTATACAATTATTGGGAAAGAGAAATTACCAATCTGCTCATAGAGCATACAATTCGTTCGCTGGCTTGAGAATAAGGATAGATGATCTGTCAGGCATAATAAAAGGCGGGGAATCCTCGACCTTATCTCACTCAACGCCAACTCACCTTCTCCAGGACATCCATCATGCTTCCAGATCTCAGAGATATCACCAAAAACAATGTCGAAACATTCCGTCGTCGCTATGTATCGGAAATTTCGGGTTCCCTGGGCGATCTGGGGACGTTTCTCCCCATAGTCATCGCACTGGCCGTCAACGACACCGTTTCGCTTTCTAGCACACTTATTTTCTCTGGGATCTACAATATAATCACCGGACTCTTCTTCGGAATACCACTACCTGTTCAGCCTATGAAAGCTATTGGGGCGGTTGCTATCGCCAGATCGTTCAGCAACGGTACCATCGCCGCCGCGGGGCTTTTTGTTAGCATATGCGTATTGGTATTCAGTATCACTGGTCTACTGCATTGGTTTACCAATGCGATCCCCATCCCAGTCATCAAAGGAATTCAGGTTGGCGCAGGGTTGTCACTGATCATCGCGGCTGGGGGTAATATACTCTCGTCTTTGTCGTGGATCCATCCCTCATGGGCCGATAATCGCATCTGGGCGATCGCGGCGTTTCTGGCCCTTCTTGGGTCGCATATTTATCGAAAGGTGCCATATGCCTTGTTGGTATTCGTACTGGGTCTAGTCTTTGCGATCATCCGCACGGCTACCGGCCCGTCGGCCCGTCTGCCATCGTTCCAACTCTGGCGACCGACTGCCAATGTCCCAGGGCCACACGAGTGGCTCGCAGGTACCGTTGATGCTGGTATTGGACAGCTCCCACTCACAACCTTGAACTCAATTGTGGCAGTTACACATCTGGCAAGTGATCTTCTGCCACAGATACACACTCCATCTACCACCTCAATCGGAGTCAGCGTGGCCGCAATGAACCTCGTTGGATGCTGGTTCGGTGCGATGCCCGTGTGCCACGGATCTGGTGGTCTTGCGGCACAATACCGGTTTGGCGCACGATCCGGCTCGAGTGTAGTGTTTCTGGGTGCTCTCAAGGTGCTCATCGGACTCGTTTTCGGCGAGACGCTCGTGGACTTGTTGAAGCGGTTTCCAGCGGCGTTGCTGGGAGTCATGGTGATTGCGTCGGGGTTGGAATTGGTCAGTGTGGGTGAGAGTCTGAACACTTCTGATGCACGAGATCTGGCCAATAGTCGGCATGTGTTGAGTGAAGACGAATGTCGGAAGCGCTGGACTGTAATGATGGTTACTGTTGGTCTCTTGGTGGGATTTAAGAACGATGCTGTTGGGTTTTTGGCCGGGATGCTGTGCCACTGGGCATATGCTCTGCCAGTCATTATTGAAAAGGCAAAGGCACGATGGGGCGAGGGGAGGATCCGAGTATAATCACATCACATTGCTATATATTGAGAAGCTAATATATACAATTTCGATAAAAATACATACATTTATTCCAATATTTGGGACATATCAATCTCCGACTCCTTGCGCAACTTGGCCCCCGTATTAGGATCCTCATACTGCACCCTGGTCGTACCAGTCTCAACCGGTTCTGTCCTTAAACATAATTAGCCATCATTCCACTAGAAAGTCAACCAGAAGGGAGAAACAGATGCAACAGGAACCACATACCCAGTCCCAAGATTCCCCCAACTCCCATCAACATTCTCCTTTGAATTCAACCCATAAACCTCCGTTCCCATATCCCCACCCCCGTAAGTCGCCGTCTCATCATTCACCTCCGTAATCCTCTGCACCTCCCCTTCTCCCGGCTCACCCATTCCCGCTCCCGGTGACGGTAAAGCAGCCATCTCCGGCGGTGCAGGGAGCTGCTGTTCCTGGCCGGACTTGTCGTACCGGCGTTCTTCGATTATTGCGGGTTGGCCAAGGTCTTGACGAGCGGTGCGGATGATGGTGAGGCCTTCTTTGTCGGTTGTTGAGGCAGTTGAGAAGCGGCGGCCGGTTGTCGTGCCGCCGTCGGTGGTGTTAGTTGTCGAGGTGTAGGAGAAGGATGTGCTGGTGAAGTTTGACATGTCGTTGCTTTGGATTAGAGAAGGATCGCTGAGAATAGACGCTGCTAAGAGTGAACTACTTGCGAATACTTGTACTATTTACAATATATGTAGAGTCTAGGTAGAATTCGGGTGAAATTGACGGGAAATATATAGATACCATCTCGTGGCCACTATGGCGGGTGATGTCACTTGCCTCCACGATGGTGGCCATCTGTTTTGAAGAAATGATCCAAACAAATCGCCGGCTGGGTTTTATAAGGAGTATGGAAACTGACGCAATAACCCGGGGAACTATGTTCTGGACCGGCCCAAACAATAAACCACTGACTACTCAAACAGGCATATCTGAAGCTATACAACCCCAGCTTCGGCTATTTCCGATAAGCTCCCCCGCTTCTTATCTCAACCTTTTTTTCACCACAGCACTTCCACCATCAAACAACAACATCACCAACGCCATCATCAGTGAAATGGCGTTGTCTCAAAACCAGCTCACCTTCTTCAACGAAAACGGCTACCTCGTCCTCCCAGACTACCTATCCCCCACCGAAATCACCTCCCTAATCGCCGAAACAAACCACCTCCTCGAAACTTTTCCTCTAGAATCCCACCCTCTCACACAATTCACAACAGGCGACGACCAGGACTCCCAAAAAGACCACGTCGGCGATGACTACTTCCTAACTTCCGGTGACAAAGTACGCTTCTTCTTCGAGCCGGATGCGTTCACCACCGATCCCCAGAAATCGAATGAGAAACCGACGCTGAATAAACCCAAACATCTCGCGATTAACAAAATCGGACATGCACTACATGCTTTGTCGCCACCGTTTGAAAAAATCTCGCTTTCGGAGAGGAATGCTGCAATCGCGAAGTCCTTGGGTTTCATTGACCCCCGCGTCCTGCAGAGTATGGTCATCTGCAAACAACCGTCGATAGGCGGGGCGGTGCCCTCGCACCGGGACTCGGAGTTCTTGTACACGAGTCCCCCGTCTGCAGTCGGGTGGTGGTATGCCCTACAAGACGCTGGTCCCGGGAACGGGACGCTGGGGATGTACAAGGGTTCGCATAAGGGGTCCAAGGGAGGTGCGATTAAGAGGCGGTTTGTGAGGAAGTTTGGGGACGAGGGTGTTACTGTCGGGACGGAGTTTGTGGAGAATGATGGGCCGAAGCTGCCCAAGGGGATGGGAGAGGAAGAAAGGGAAGGGGACGAGGGAGAATTGGAGGTGCTGGACATCAAGGCTGGGTCGTTGGTGCTGATTCATGGGAATGTACTGCATAAGAGTGAGAAGAATACGAGTGCGCGGAGCCGGTTTGCGTATACGTTTCATGTTATTGAGGGGGGTGAGGGGTGGGAGTATGATGGGAGGAATTGGTTGCAGCCGCCGGAGGGTGGGTTTTCCAAGCTCTATCGGTCTTGAACGTGCCCTGTACTTAGTTTTACAACTCATGCATTATCGATATTGACATGTCAAACCCTAACTCCATCCGAGGTATCCAAATCTATACAAACATGCTTTTATGGCCAGACGCCAACGCTTCATCATTTTGCAAGAATCACTCAAGAAGCCCGCAGCATATCCAGCATTCCCTTCGTCTGGCACGCTTGATGTGCCATCTCCACCTCGTCCCGTACCCGTCGGTGTAACCGCGTAACCATTTTATCGATCTGCGCCGACTGGCCCAGGTTACCAGAGTAGATGTCCAGCAGGTTCATACCAACCTCAACACTCAGAGTCACCAACCGCGGTTCCGTAATGTTCTTATACACCCACTGCAACACAGGCTGCAGGGTCACTTCGTCGCGTCCTTGCAGCGCCGCCCGCAGCGCCGACCGGTGCCGAAGGGCCGTCAAACAAGTAAGTTGTGCGGTCTTGTCGCCACCAGTGAGGACCTGGTCGAGCGCGGCGGAGTAGCGGGCCTTGCGGAGGTCATTTTCCCATGCTTGCTCCTTCTTTCGCTTCCTCTTGTCTTGTCCTTCGATCACGATGTCTACTCCTTCACCGATGAAGTCGCGTCCGCGTAACCGCTTGTCCCAGCCGGAGCCGCGCTTTTGTTTTGCGACTTTGCGGTCGTGTTCTTCGAGTTTGCCTTCAAGTAGGGCTTGCATTTCCTTCTTGCGTTCGCGTTCCTTGATCTTCTGTTGTCCGGAGAGTCGGGTCTTGATTGACAGCAGGCCGGATTGCATTCCAACGGCGATGTGCTTGTCTTCCCGGTTGATGCCCGAGGTAATCACGTTGAGAGACAGAATCGGGGACGGGTACTTGGATCCCGAGACTATGTTCCACCCAGTAGTCTCAAATACCTTCATGTGTCCATCCAGCGCACCACTGAGCAGTCGCTCACCACCAGAAGCCAGCGCAAGCGACGTGACTGTCTTCTGGTGGCTCTGAATCATATGCAGCGGCTTTCCGGCTACAATATCCAACACAGCGATCTTGTTATCCGCGGCTGCCAAAACCGTACTTCCAGTAGGCATAGGTAGAACCTCTTCAATAGGCGCACCCATTTTGAATGTCATAGCAGACCGGCTCTCCATTCGCGGATCCCACAATCTCACCGTCCGATCATAACTTCCCGAAACCACCACTCCAGACGACGCCAGCGACCCGGGCATAAACCCACCACTGCGCGCATAATCCGTATGTCCAACAAATGTCCGCACACTATTTTCACTGGGCAGGTCCCACAATCTCACCGTTCTGTCATCACTAGCCGTAAAAACAGACGTCGGGTCACTAGGCGAAAATTTCGTCGCCCACACGGGCTGCTTGTGGTCCTTCCATGTCTTCAAAATCGCACGAGATCCCACGTCAAATACCTGCACTGTACCCGACTCGTCACCGGTTGCGAGGACACGCCCATCCGGACGCACATCTGTTGCTCGCACGGTATCATCGAAGCGCGTGACTGTTCGGAGGAGCTTTCGGGTACGGATGGAGTAGATTTGCACGCGGGCGCCGGTGGTAACGGTGAAAACATCGGGGGGTTGAGTGAGAGACGGGAAGGCTGCGGCAGATGAAGGAGCAGCGGGTTGGGTTATTAGGTTGACGGGACCGTTTGCTGGCGAGGGGATTAGGAGAGGGTTCTTGAAGGTCTTCCAGTATTGTTGCTCTGGGGTTAGACGGGTCGAGGGCAGCGCAGGTAACTTGACCTGCTGGAGAGGGAGGACGGGGGCAGCCATGGCTGCGAGGGATTCCCTTTGTTTTCAGATAGACAGGCGCAATTGATCAAAGGGGACTGCTGTTTAATGTGTTGCTCCGGAGCCCTGCTGGAGCGCGGTGTAAAAAGCGATGATGGTTGGTGCTGGGAAGATTTTCTTTTTGATCGCATCGGGAAAAGTTCTATCGGTCATTCCTTATCGGGTTAGCGCGTGATTGTATGTAATTACACATATGATAGCCATCAAAACCAGAATAGCACACTAAAGATTGTAATTTATTGTAAAGAGATTAAAAAATAATGTACTTAAATACTATGCTAGCTATAGGAGCGGCATAGAAGTGAACGGGTCTAAATGGCATCTGTCAGCCTGCAAAGGAGTTTCTGCTCGGACGAGTATACTGTCGGTCATTCTTCATCTTTGTGCAGGAAATCATCTTATGTTAATGCGCTGTAGTCCGTACGGCCGTGTTCTTATATTCATGGCCCTGGCCCAGCTTGCCTGAATCCGATATTTTAGGTAAGCCAACACTTGGAAATAAATCTCCTGCTATGTGTTCTCCGCTCCCCGCCCAATGGCACATTAATGTTCGAATCTGGCATGCGGTGTCTGGCTGTTTGTATCCCGGCGGAGAGCGCTATATTGCGGATCCAACGCAAAGCCAACTCATCGAATCGCCAAAGAATTTGTTGAACGCATTCTCATCTGGTCCTCTGTACAGAACAAGGCCTGGAAGAACATAACCAGTGGGAACCTCCGAGTAACAAAACCATTGGCATGGGGCCTAACTGTACTCTGTACTTCTTGGACACCGCTAGGTACTTTGCCACCGGGGATGTTGAACTCGCATATTGTCTGGTTAAACGTTTCGACGAACACTGAAGATGGCGGTCACCTGATCCACCACGTCCACTTCCTATTCCAGAAGCTTTGTGTCTTTTTCTGTCGCGTTACTTCCTCGTTTACCGTCTTTCAGAGCCAGACCGCATTCTGGCCCCAGAAAATTCTTGGCCATTCCAAGAAGCGTCTGGTAGCATTCCATACTGATACCCCAGCTTGTCACTCGGCAGTCGAGAGTCAGATTTCACATTCCAGGCACAGGTAATGGAAAAACACGTGGATGCGCCCTTTGATCGTATTCTGCATAGCTGCTCATACACTCCGTACAATGCAGCTATCTTTAGCAACTCAGGCTTCCATATTCAGTGAAGACAATCACGAAGCGTAGCCGACGGCCGGGCTGTTAATAGATATTGGCACGGAAAAGCCGAAATGAGCCCGAAGGAACCCACAGGCAACATCTTTTCTACCTGATATCGACAAGGATTCGATCTTATCCCACACACCTGCTGCACAGCAACGATCACAATTCTAATTTCCGAGGCGCTATGGGGTCAGTACCTGTCACTAGGAGAAGAACGCCTGCCAGTTTACGGTGACGCCGTCAGGAGTGGAGTGAGAGAGTCGCCATCCGGGCTATATACCAGTCGTGCTGTCGTCGGTAACACCTTGAAAGAGTAAGCTATTGTGGGGAGAAAACCACCGGAAAAGCATCCGGAAGACGTATTTGCATGACTCTTGAGGGTGGGTTCGTGCAACTATTTTCCTGTTTATTTTTTTTTCTTTGCCTGAAGCAGAAATGGCGTGGCTGGGGACGGGCAGATCGGGTCTGGATCTGGGCTGAGTTCATTGTCTGAGCGCTGTGTAATCTTGCTGATACATGCAGGAGTCATTCATGCGATCAAAGCAGTAAAACGTGCTTAGTTTACCTAAACATGCTGTATATAGCGTTGAATGGCCCTCTTCAGTGTATACTGCATGCTTGGTAGAGGATAGATGTGTATTGGTATGTATTTTGGTGGTATTTCCTTTACGGGCATGCAGGAACACCCGCCGTGTCCAATGAGAGACAACGACCAGCCACAACTTTCGACGAATCCCAGCCTCCCTCATTCCCTAGTGCTCCACTATATCGCTCCATCCGCCAATAACAGCCCCGTAATCCGCATACCGTACGGTACTAGCGCTATCGAGGCTTATCGCGCGTATCGATAGACACCCTTCGTCATCCCTCTCAGCCATTCATTCACTTGATTCTTCTTTCTTTGCATCTGCTCTGCTTTTATTTTCTTTCCCCCTCTTCCAATTTGTCGCTTGTTTTCATCCAGACCATCTGTCGTCCGTCGACTATCTGCATTGGTCTTCCATTCGTTTCTAACTTCATCCTACTAGTCTATACTCTATGACTGGGGCCTGAACGTGTTACTCTACTCCCAGTGGACGATCTTTTTGAATTGCGTTGATTTTGGTCTCCTAGGACACGCACAACAATCTATTGCTCTTGTCTAGGAAGCCCATTATCGAAGAAATCCATAATGGCTTCCAAACAACTCCCCCGGATGTCCATGGTCAATCATGCCGCGGGCATCTTCGCCGACATGTCCGTTGACGGACCGTCAATTGGAACGCTCGTTGCTATTATCGATCGTGCCAAGAATCTACCTAATAGAAAGACCATGGGAAAGCAGAATCCCTACTGTGCGGCTCGCTTGGGAAAGGAGGCCAAGAAGACGGAGACTGACTTACGCGGCGGTCAAACTCCCAGATGGTATTTAGCCCAAATCAAAGGTTTAGCGACAATGATACTGACAGGAATAGGGACCATGAACTTCGTTTTACCGTGCATGAATCGCCGGACTACTTCAGACTCAAGGTTTCCGTGTTCAATGACGATAAGAAAACCGATTTGATTGGAGAAACATGGGTGGATCTCAAGGACCTGATTATTCCTGGTGGTGGTCAAAGTGATAATTGGCATCCACTACAGTGTCGCGGGAGATATGCCGGCGAGGTTCGGATTGAAATGACATTCTATGATACGCGTGTGCAGGACGAAGCCGTGATCGAACGACGGAGCAATGCTGCAGGGAGGATACAGGCCAGAACCAGTGGCTCAACATCCAGTTCTTCCACCATGTCGGGGCCCCGGCAACCCAAAGACATCAAGCGACGTCCATTACCGACTGATCCCAATAACCCAACTCATGTCCGACCTCCGCCTCCAGAGAAGTTGCATACAGCCCCAGCTCCGTCACAGCTCCCGTCCGTGAGAGCTCCTTATCCTGAACAGCAGCAACAGCAATACGGTCATCACCATACTTATTCGATGCCAGCTCCTAATGTCAGCAGTGAGCATTTGCGCCAGCCCTCGAGGCATTCTATGGTCGTGCAATCCGAATTCGATGTGCCAACACACGCTCCTACAGGCCCACGGCCAGCGAGAGGATATGAGAGCCCGGATGATTTTCAGAGAGAATTGAACCAGCCTGCTCTACCTGCGAAACCCCCTCCTGCGATCCATCAACCGACTCCCGTTCATCCCCCAGTGACGTATCCGCAACCCACGCCATCCACTAGACATTACGCGGTAGAGCAGCAGCACTCTTACCGTGAACCTCCGCCTGAGTCTTATTCTTTGCAAGCGCGCTTCAACCATGGACGACCGCATTCCTCATACGACGGGGTTCCACCTCCCATGGACTACCGCGTATCGAGACAAGAACTGTACCAGAACAGTCAAGAGCAACTGCCACCTGCTGAACCTGTTGAGCCGCGAAGAAACTCCCACGTATATGAAACCCGCCCACGGCAACCGAGTACTCAGGACTATCCATTTTCGTCGTCAGAGCGGTTCCTTCACAGTGATGAGCCATCTACTTATGAGACAGCTGGTAACTATGCTCTGCGGCATTCGAGGAGCATGCCAGACGAACAACCGCACGAATACGTGCCAGCACCATTACCGGAGCCGGAATCGGAACAAGCCCGTTTCTATTATCGTCAGCATAGCAACTCGGTCGCCAGCACACGTAGCTCATTGCGCAATTCAATGAGTCGCGGCGAGCCTCAGATACAATATGCCAGGATGCAGCCCAAGGTGGAAGACGAGGAAGACGAAGGCCCTCCCCCTCCTCCGCCCGTGCATCGATCAGGCCTGGGGCAGTCGAGTCAGCAGTTGGTACCTTCGCCAAGATCATCTTACAGAGCTTACTCTCCAGAGTACGCATCTTCCCCAAGCGCTTCTGACGATGTGAACCTTTCATCCCAGCCTTCTCACTACATACCAGACAACGTTCGATTGCAAGACCTCCCTCCCCATACAAACGCCTCTTCTATGCCCCCCAGCCTGGTCGCAGGTTTTGATCCTGGGATTGCAGATGCAGAGACGGACCGTATTTTTAACGAAAAAAGGGAGAGCAAGAAACGCAGCGTCCTGTTTGAAGAGGATGGTATGGTCACTCAGCCGCCTGCTTCTCAACCAGCAGTGTCGCAGCCGCCTGTGTCTATGCCTCCAGAACCGACTCCCGTTGTGCCTCCGTATCCTGTTGATCCGCCCGCTAAGCCTGTGTCCCAACCTGCACCTCAACCCACGGAAGACCGAGGATCGATGAGCGGCGCTCTGGTGAGGAGCAGAGGGAGCTCTGCAGCCTCTGACTCTCGCATCGTCCCACGACGCAAATCCGTCAGTCCACAGCCACCCCCGGTTGAAGCGCGTTCATCAGGAACGATACCGTTCTCTCCAGACTCGTACGACGCCTTGAATCCCAATGCATCACGGTCTACTTTGACTGCGGATCCTGCTCGCGAATATGATTCACCAGCTCAGGCAATGGAAGCTGCGCGACGGAGCGAAGCGGAGGCCAAACGGGATCCCGGGCCTATTATCGACGATAACGGACGTGAGATCGATCCCTCCGACCACCTACCCACCGACACATGGGCACCCGAGCCGGAGAAGAAGAACCGGAAGCCGGAGCTGGTTGTTCGCTTCAAGAACCCGCCCACTCAGACCAGTCCCCCTCCAGCAGCCAGGGAGTCCCGACCTCTCCGTGTGACATTCAAGCCGTCAGCCGATCGAGTACGGACGTACTCGCCGGATAAAAGCCTAGCACGTCCCAACAGCTCATACCAGCGGGGATCCATGACAGTCGACCGAACGTCCCCGCGAATGGACTTGGTTCGTGGACGTGACGCATACACAGAGTACAACCGCGGGAGGGACTACAACCGGTCCCCCAACATGGACTCTTCATCGTATACGTCCTCGCGAACATCTGTCTCACCATCCCCTGGGTCTCACACGTCAAGCCTGTACGCACCTGTGAGCACGGGACCACCTATCCCGGCCAAGGTCCCTATCGCGCAACCGATGAACCAAAGCTACCCGATAATACCCGTCGGTACCAACTACACCCATCCCAGCGGCAACGAAAGCGGAGGCTTGGATGCACTGAGCCGGGAACTCAACACCATCGATATCGGATCCGTGGGATGCAATACAAACCGCGCGATCCGGAAATACGTCCCGCGGGTGACCACTGGTTATGCAGTTTGATGTTTATGAACGCAACGCCTGTGAATTTTATTACATTTATTGACGCCTGATGAATTGCATATGGACATGAGATTGTACTTAATATGGGAAGGACACGACAACATGATCAAAAGGCTTATCTGCATGGTTGGAGTTTTTGCTTCTTAATTGTATACGTACATGCATAGCTACTGTATTCAAGTCATTGAACAGATATTGTATTGTCTCTAGCTTTAGATACTCTGTAGACCATTGTCTTGCTTTCATTCATTCGCTCTAGTTTGGTATAAAATGCTGTCTTCTGAGCCCAATTCAAGTCTCAGACACGCCGACTACAGCCTGACTGCACATAGCCTTCATCTTCCCCTTCTCTCTCTGTCTATCTGGCTAGGAATCATTCTTCTCATTGAGTCAATTTGGCAGCTATCCCAATACAATGAACAACGAAAGACAACCTTCATTGCCAACCCATCCTCATCCTGAATCCCTATTGTCCTATCCTATCATCAAACAAAAACACCTCAATCGCATAATGGCCTATTCAATAAAGATCCAACGGCATATCCCCTTAATCCCAACCTAGCGAATAAGACAACCCCTCAGCGCTTCCAGCAGCATCTGGATAATGACACCTCCCCTTGGATCAGTGAATGGAACCTCCCGTTAAGATGGTGAATGAATACTGCTCTTTCTGGATATAAATATGGGGTCTATGGCGTCTGTCCTTCTCCCATCTTTCTGCTCTCGCTTTGCTCATCGGCTATCGTTTTTTGGTTTTCATAGTCAATACTTGCATCTTATGTCTGAAATCTGTGTTGTCTTTGTTGGATTATACGTCCAAGCCAGACCTGCCAAGCAACAAGCCAGCAGACTAAGTCAAGATGTCCAGCATGACGCCTATTAGCTACAGCTTCAACTACTACCCAACCGACAGCAGCAACAGCAACACTATCGTCTCTGACCACACCAACCGCCAACAGACTAGCGAAACCGAACCAAGCTGCGAATTCACAAACCCCTGCACAACAACCTCTTCCTCCCCCACCAAGAACTCCTCCAGTCAAAAGACCGGCAAACATCCCCGCAAAGTAATCTCGCACATCTTCGGGCGCAACAAATTTGTCACTAAGCTCATCCCGGCCTCCGTATGGGTGCACTACTGCCGCAAGCACTACCAGCGCGCGAGATACAGGTCCACGCAGTGGCCGTTTACCCAGGCGGAGTTGCTCCTGGACTCATTGGGGAGGATGGAGAGGTGGGGTGGGGTTAGGGGGTTTGAGTTGGTGTTGAGACGGAGGGAGGTTGAGAGAGTTGACCAGGGTTGTGGGCAAGGTGAGAGTGGGCGTGCTGGGACTAGGAATAGTGCGAGAGTTAGTGCTGCGAAAGGCCAGGAGCAGGCAGGGGATAACGAGGAAGACACCGTCTCGGCCTCTGGGTCTTCCAATTACCATGACCACGACCAGCCCTCCTCCGACGAACACACCAACACCAAGGGCAAGGGAAATGGAAAGAGCAAGGGCCGCCGCAAGAAGCCAAACATAGAGCCCGCCCCCGTCCCCAACTGGCTCCGTCAAGAAGTCGGTCCCAACAAGTCCTTTGAAAATGTCCGCAGTATCATCAGCCGTCTGTTGGAGTACCTGGCTGTTCTGCGGGAGGACGGGAGGAAGGAGGAGATTCGTTTTCCGGATATTGAGATTCTGCCGGAGCTTGAAGGGTGGGTATTTGAGATGGAGAGGGAGAGGGTGATGAGGGCTAGGGCTGCTGCTGGTGGACGGAAGGGTGAAAAGGTGAAGGGTGGGAAGAGAGTTAGTGGACGGGGTGCTGTGAAGAAGGTTTAGACTGTTTTCCTATGTGTCCTGGGATAGAGGATTGTTGGAGTTACTGCTAGTATTTCTGGATCGCAACTATCATTGAATGGACATTAGCTCATGTATCAACATAACCACCATAAAAAACAGAATATGTGCTCCATAACGCCGTATTAACCCTTAACCCAAATCAAATCAAATCATAAACCGTAATCACAGATCCCCCAGCTTTTCCAACCAAATACCGTCGTAAATCATTAAGAATCCGAATCCGGCACATGCCGGACTTGTTATCGTCATCGCCACAATCTGACCACCATCACCAGACCAATCTCGGATCAATCGGCCTTGAGAACAGTCAATCAAAAATGATCCGGAATCAACTCATACCCCCCTTCAGACGGCAACGTATTCGCAGCAAGAACCAACACCACCGCACAAACCAAACTCAATCCCCAGCTCACCGTACAATAAACCCAACTTTCCCCTAACTTCCACCCAGCAAAAAACCGATCCTCGTTGTCGTACAGATATGCCTGTCATCAAGCATCAGCCACCACCACCAACCCCATCCATACCGGGGCAGAGGAAAGTGCACTCACCACAATACTAACGCTCCCCGCCTGCACAACCGCCCCCAACACAATCAACAAACTAAGCACCTTCCACCCAGATTCCCGTAGTCTCTTCCCACCAGATAATATGATCAGATAGGAAACCACGCTTATGCCCTCGAGTACCACGGCAAAGGACATCAGGAACCCGACCGAGCGCCACATGGAGCAGAAGTACCGGTCTTCGCCGTGGCAGTCTTCGGCTTGTGGAAAGCTTTCGCAGGTGTCGGTTAGGGAGGAGCAGCGGCGGTGGAGGCCATAGGAGTAGGTGTGCTGTTTATTGTAAGACTTGTGTTAGCGGGTATGCGCTGGACAGAGTAGATGGTATGCGTATGTGTATGCGTATGCGTAGATGGGGAGGGGGGAAGAGGGGCGCACCTTGTGGTTAGAATAACTAACCCATTTCGGGACGACAATCGAAGATATAGTCAATCCGAATGCTATACCAAATAATACATTTTCCCCATTAGTCTCTTATAACATAAAATACCAAGCTATAGGTTATAGCTTAAAGCTTAGCGAGCGGAACCCACCGGCCAAGAACACAACCAGCGTCCCCGAATAGACAATCGTTTTGGTCAAAAATCCGGTGTAGTTGCGATCTGTTCCACGGGGCACGAGATGCGAGTCCATTGTGCTGTTTTCCAGATATTATGGATTGTAGGAAGGTGGAGGAAGAGTTGGAGAAGAGGGAAAGAAGTGAAGCTGTACAAAACGCGGAGACGAGGTTACGATGACGACAGATGAGTGCCGCATGCGATACCTTCCGCGTCGAGGGTACGCAGTGACTGTATACAGAGATGGGAATTTTATGCTTATCGTGGGATGGTCGCAGGATTAAATAGGACTGAGGAGTCCCTTGATTTTGAAACGCGTCATGGGATCAGCTAGACCAAGGATATATATCAAGGAAAGCAACTATGCAGATACTCCACTGATATCAATCTACCATTCATTGGAAAGAAGCAACAATCCACTGACGAAATCATCGGTAATCAATAGCTACTACCAGTGGTAGGCAAAGAAGCGAAGATAACGAAAACAACCGAATAGAACATAGTCTACATCATGCCAACAGCAAATCAAATGGAATCACAATAGTAATGCTCTTAACACGCGAAAAAGGGAGAGTGAAGGCAAGCAACAAAACGCCTAACCTGCCATGCAAGACAAATAAGATATCAAATCCTTTGCGCCGTAAACTCACTCCGCTTGACCTTGACTTTGTTGACTCCGTTGGATCATCGCACGGAAATCGTCGTTGCTCTTCTTCGTCGTCGCTGTTCCTTCCTCGATCGGGGGAGCAGTTTCTGTCGTTGTCGTCGTGCCATTCCCGTTGCCTTTGCCTTCTGTGGTTTCGTTGCGCGCCTGTGTTGACGCTCCTCCGCGCTTGACGCCCAATCCACCGCGTCTTCCGCTGCCACGTCCGGGTTGTTGTGGCCGTCTAACCGCGCTGGGCGGGGCAAGGATTCCCGTGTTGTTCTTCTCCTTGGACAGAATCGAGTGCGTCGCACGCGTGCTCTTCCTTTCCGCGGACTGCTTCAGCATCTCCGGGACCGTTCCAACATGCAATTGGCGCCCAGGCGCAATCTCCTGACCCTCCAGTTCTAACGAGGCTTTCCCTGCAGTGTGCACATCCGCATATTCCACAATCGCACCTTGGTGGTCGGGTCGCAGAATAACCTTGACCAGTTTGCCATACGGCTCCGCCAGTGCGCGAATCCGTGCATCGTTGACGGTATCAGGGACATTCATCAAACCAAGCGTTCGAGCCGCGCGTTCGCCAGTCGGTGCCTCTAGATCCGATTTGCCGTTTGCTTCGATAGAGGGAGATCGCGAACCTCCAACACGGTTGACGATAGTCGTGGAACTGCGCTTCACACCTTGGGGGCTAGATAGCTGCACTTGCAGTTGACGAGAACGGAATTCCTGTTGGTGCATGGCAAGCGCCGTGTTCGCTTCGTCCTGCATGAAAAGTCAGCACCGATCCCCCATAAGACAGAGATGACAACCCACTTTAGAGGAAAACACAACATAGCCAAAGCCCTTGCTCCCACCATCAACCTTCCTCGGAATGCGCACTGATTGCACAGTTCCATACTTCGAAAACACCTCCTTAACATCATTTTCACTGGCTTTCCAGTCGATATTCGACACATGAACCTCCCGCCCCTCGTACATAGGACCATGACGCTCTTGTTTACGGCCGGGATCCGAAATCTTAGCGACGAGTTGCTGGTCCGTACCAACTTTCGATCCGTCGAGTTCCGTGGCTTTACGAGCTTGGATGGGGTCCCTAAATTGCACGTAGCAGAAGCGTCGGTGAGTATTGTACTTGAGTGATGGCCAACGAATGTCGACGATTTCGCCATGCTGTTACCCAGTCAGCAACAGCAGCTTGATGAGAATTCGAGGGGATATGGCTTACACCACGGAACAGATTTTGGATATACTCCTCATTAGCAAAGGGTGGGAAGTTAGTAACATATAGCGTCGAGCCGGACCCCAGCTGTACTTCAATGGTGTTTTCGTCGATCATTTTTTGGTCACGGGTTTGCGCCATGAGAGCTTCATCCTTAGAATCAAACTCGATTATGGCGACTTCCGAATTTCCGTCCTCGCCGGGCAGCATCTTGACTCCATTGATGTTTCCGTACTGAGAAAGAAGTTAGTTAAATATCAAACAAAACGAAGAATGCAATCGATGACTTACATGTCTGAAAAACTGCCGCACCCGGTGTTCCGTGATATGATGAGGCAGATTCTTCACAATAACCGTCGCATTCTCGCGATCGCGCCGTAGAGGAACTGACTCGGGCTCGGGCTGCGGTTCAGTCTTCACGACCGGGGCTGGCCCTTCTGCGCGCGCCTTTTTCTGTTCAGGCAAGCCGTTCGATTCTGTTTCGTCTTCGCGTTTCCGTTTCTCTTGCTGAATAGGTTCCGTCGGTACTGCTGCTTGCTCAACCAGGGCTTGTTGCTGCGCTGCGGCTTCTCTGGCCTCGCGTTCGCGGCGAGCATTGACGGCCCTCATGGCCTTCCGTGTCGCAAGCATCGCCAGCTGCAGCTCATCCGAATCCTCGTAGTCTTCACAATGAGCAATGTAGGCCTGCATAATCTTCTCGGGCCAGTCCAAATCAGTCCGCTTGATCGCCTGTTTCAGAACGGCGGTTGCAAATGACGGATTGGGGGTCCTTCGAGCTGCATCGGCAGTCGAGTCGCCTTGCACAAACTTGCTCCATGAAATCAACTCCCACGAATAGTAAGTGAGCCAGAACTCGTAACTGTTGCCACGACGTCCCACCAGGCCTTTGAACGTCTCCCGTGCACTATCCCAGCTGCCACTCTCGCTCAGATAACGGATATAGATGCGCTCGAGACGGAATAACGGATCTCCCTGGTACGAACGGCCATACTTCTTCTCGCCAAGATCCTGAACATCTTCAATAGCAGACCGAATACCAACTTCGGCAACATCAATATCCTCGTCAGTAGAATCAGTCGCAAAGGCCCGCCGGCGGAGATAACTGCACCATGTCGTGTGCACTTTGAGCACCTCCTCCATTCCGCCCACATCGAGCAAACCAGTACTTGTAGCCTTGTGCTTGATGTCGGCAATCTTGGAAAAGGACTGCAACTCGCGTTCCGAGCTGAGCAGATACTGCGACCAGAGCGTACCAGAACTCGGACAGTGGCGTGTCGCGCGATCAAGGGTAGATGTGGTGGTCATGTTAGTGTTCTTATGCGTGGATTCGTCGATGAGAAACATCACATAGTCTTCCCACATGTTGGCGTCGACGGGGAACCGCAAGACGGCACGTTGGTAGACAGCGTTGGCCAAATCGAAACTGAACTGGCGTCGGCGCCGATTCCGGCTGAGTTCCCATTCCAAATACTCTGAGTAAACCATCCATTCTTGAGCCATGTCGCCCACTTCCACCACATTGCGGAGACGGATTTCGATATCCTCACGAGCTCTATACTTGTTTTTCGCTTCCGATGTATGCGCTGCTGTATTCGACATGATCTCCTCGTAGTTGGCGTTGTAGTACGTTGAGACAAAGCTCGAAAATGCCTGGAATGACTGCTCCCAGGTAGCGTGAGGTGTGTGAAGTCGGACCTCAAATAGCCCACGCACATGGTTGAGCTTCTCCTGCGATGGAGCGTGCGAGAGTTCACGGACCTGAAGCTCGAGGAACCGATCCCAGACCAAGTGGCTGTCATTGATCCTCCATCGAGTTGCCTCCGCACCTCTCTGCCAAACGTCCAGGACCAGTTGGAATGTGAAAACCTCGCGACCAATCATTCGGTCCTCCTCCGTCCACTGGCTATGGCTAGCTTCCCCATTGGCGGCGTTGTAAAGATATAGAACCCATTCTCCGTAAATGCTCCACAGTTTTGTACTCCCGTATTCCTCTTCAACGGACCGTTGGCAGAGATCCATAACCGCGATACGCTCGTTCACGTTGCTTGCCAGCATACTTTCGTCCTGAATCCACTCAGCCCAGAGATCCTCTCCCATAGCAAACAGCTTGTCCATCTCCTCGCGCGCGGTCCTCATGTCTTTGAGCAAATCGTACCGATGCGGGTCGCCGTGAATTTCGGGATTGTTGGGAGGATAGACGTGGTTCATGAAACCAGCATGTAATAGTCGAATAAAGCTAACGTGCGCGGTATACGAGTGGGGATTCTCTTGGATCTGTTGAAAAAGCTCGGTCGCAAGTTGCGCATCGGATTTTATAGACGTCTTCGCGTAATCCCTCTTCGGGCCATCAGACATTGCGATATCGAACGAAGAACGCGGGGTGGGAGTGTTATGCACGATAGGATTCACATTCGGAAACATCGTCGACGGAGAAAGCTGGCTCTCGTAGGATTCGCCTCGCAGGATCGGAGCGCTCGAGCGGGGCGGCTGGTGGTGCTGCATCGAGGCCAAATCCGCCAAGGTATCCATTCCCGGAGTCGAAGGCTGTCGAGATGGGGGCAGTTCAGTCGCTGGGGGAGTTGCACTTCCTCCCATGTTAGGACCAACTGACGGACTCACAGCGGGAGGGGATGGTTCGGGGATATTCGGAGGAGCGAGAACATGCTGCGCAAGAGGAGACGAGGTCATTCCTCCCCGTCCACCAGTCGCGCGACCGGCTCGTCGAAAACCTTTTTGCGATGAACCGGACAGCGGTGCGGAAGTTGTCGCAGAGCCGGGCGTCGGGCGTCCCGCCTGGGAATTCGATTCCTGAGGTGAAAGTAATGAATTGATGTCCATAGTTCTGGTTTTGTTAAGAATGTCAAAGTTTTCCAAGGGCTAAGGGATGCCGAAGGAGTGACGAATGGACCAAAGGAAAGAAATTCTCAATTAACGACGGCAATCTTCCCAATCACCTCGTCCATTCCTGCTCAGCGCAGCAATCGCTGTGATGTCACAGTATTCGTAGATGGTTTTTTTTTTTTTTTTTTGCTGCTTCTCTTTTTCTTTCGGAATCAAACCGAAGTGCAAAGAGCGCGAAAGAAATTCAGCAGATCACTGTCGACACTTTCGTTCCACGCTTGCAACTAAACAATATGAATAGTCGCGAAACCGACGACCGAGAGAAGGTAGAGTAGATCGAGGACGGAAGGAACAGAGAGCCGAGGACGAGCTATTAGGAGGACTCCAGGGCGGAAGGGATCTAAAAAGCGGGTTAGCGAGTCCGCATGGGCGGGGGAGATGGAGAAAGATAGCAACATACCGAGTACTGTACTTGAAACGCAGAAAACCTGCTAGGTCATGTAGCTGAGAAGGGAGAAAAGAGGTGCGAAAAAGGACTCGGAAGAAGTAGAAGAAGAGAAATAAAGCCTTGAAAGATGAGGGTCGGTGGATCTGCACAGTGGAGATGACGGTTGTCCGCTGTTTTTGGCACCGGAAGGAGGGAACACGAGTCAAGCATGGAGTGACGAAGACTTAACATGTGTATTTTTCTGCTTCAGATATGAACATTCAACAACTGTAGAGAGTTGACGCTGGGGTCGTCCTCTGCAGTAGGAAGAAAGAGAAATGACGCTGATGAATCTCGACTCACGTTCGACAACGCCCTGACCGCCTATGGCGTAATGCCACCACGAGAGCTCAGCCCAGTTGATTTCGATGCTCACTATATATCGACCTAGTATAGTTATAATTTATTCTCCATATTAATCACTTGCAATTACTACTACAGTATCCGGCTCTACATAACCGACACCAGCCACAGTCCCCTAGGGCTGCTCGGTTAGCCACACCCTATGCGGCATAGTCCCATGGTTCACTAGATTCCACCAATGACGATATGTCCCAGCCACATATATCGTATTGTGCTGTTACTTACAGATACAGAATGTGGCGGTGCGTGTTCCGGATATCCGCAGCGACCATCCACGCTGCCAAGACTGGCCGCTTTTTTCGTCCTCTCCGGCAAAAGAAGATCGTGATTGTTGACCACGGCCATCACCATCAATCCCGTCCCCATGGCGTCAATGGGTGCTATTAATCCGTACGGGCACCTGCTCCGGTCCGGTACGTTTTCCAATATCAATATTATTCTCCCCAGTCAAGTCTTAACATGAACAGCCCGAGCAGGTGTGACCTTCGTCCCCCGCCGGACACTGACCTACACTACCCCCCGTCGTGCCCAAGAAGACAACAGTAACAATGGCAACAACGAAAACCCCTCCAAACCCTCTGCCCTCTCCTCCATCAAAAACTTCTTCGGCTTCGGCGGCAAGCCCACCGACGCTCCCAAACCTACCATCACCCGCCGAGCCAACGCCCCCCCAAAGCGAGAAGGTTCCCTGAGCGCAGACTCGATCTTCGCCGAAGACGAGGCCACCCCGAAACTCATCGCCTCGGGCCGTACCCCTGGCCGCAGAGCTACCGCCGAGCAGCCGACGGAGGGAGAAGAAGAAGGACAAGATGTTAGCCTGGAGACTCGGAATCGGGAGAATATGCAGGCGGCGCTGGACCCTCGTCCTCAGGCACGGATGCGCTGGGAACGGAAGATGGTTGTGAGAGAAATTCGGCGTCGGGGTCGTCTTTCGAAGACGGAGCAGGTCATGCGGACGGAGAGGGAGTCGTTGTCTAAGTCGCATTGGTTCAAAACGTCGATTAAGAAGTTAGGGCCGTTGGCGAGGCAGATTGCAGGGAAGAATATTGATGAGGCAATTTTGCAGATGCGGTTTAGCAAGAAGAAGGCCGCGAAGGATGTTCTTGAGCACTTGCAGCATGCGAAGAACGTCGCTGTTGTCCGCTCGGGTATGGGTCTTGGTGCTGGTGGTGGTGGTGGTGGAGAGGCCCAGAAGCCTATTAGTATTGTCTCCAAGTCAGGTGAGCGTAAGACCATTACCGACCCCACCTCCATCTACATCTCCCAGGCGTGGGTCAACCGGGGACCGTATGGTGTCGACTACGATCACCGGGCGAGAGGACAGATCAACCTCCTCCGTCCGCCATACACCTCTCTCTCGGTGCTGCTGAAGGAAGAACACACTCGGATCCGGGAGTGGCAGGACCGCGAGAACACCGCGCAGCGCAAGCGCAAGACTCACCTCTGGACCCAGCTTCCTGACCGGAAGATCAGTGCGCAGAACCAGTACTACAGCTGGTAGACTGCAGCTCAAAATGAGTTCATTTGTTTCTTTCTCTTATGTATTAGGCCTTGATTGGGACAAGCGGGTCTCCTGGCGTTGTGATATTCTATTTAGATCTACCTAACGGATCAGCATGTTACGAACATCCATGTACAATACCGAAACTTGTTCTGTTCTATATACACCTACACCCCCTCCCTCTGTTATCTACACAACACCCTAATCACTCATCACAACTAGGTACCCCAATCGGCGGGTCAACTTCCATCTCAGGCTTCGGTCCAGGAACCTTCTCAACCATCACAAGCACGGGAATCATCGCCCCGGTGGCCAACGCGAACTCCTGATGCCCAACAACCTTCAAAATACTCGCAATCGCCCCCGAATGCGCCGTCAGCGAGAGCACCGTGTTCTCATCATGCTCAAAGATATCATACAACAAATCGCGTAACCGCACATCGCGCATGGAGTTCGATTCCCGCGCATCGGATTCCCACAGTGGATCCGTGCCGTTGGCGAAACCCTTTTCAAGAATGTAGTCCGGATACGAAGCGGTTATGTCCGAGGCCGGCGAGCGCTTGTCGCAAGTGTGGATGCCGATTGTCTCGCGGAGCAACTGTTTGTTCCCATCAGCAATTTATGCAGACTGTGCCGCAGACGTATGTATCTAGATACTGTCGAGGTGAAAGTGAAGGGGAGGGACGTTACCTCCTTAACAACCGGCCTAAACGGCACGGGCGTAGCATTCAATCCTTTGAACGTAATCTCCGCCGTGGACAGACACCTATGCAATGGGGAGACATAAAATGACTGCGGAAAGGGCACCTTGCGCTCGATCTGCTTTTCCCACGCCCAATTTGCGACCTGCGCTTGCTTTATTCCGGCGCTTGTTAGGTGTGCGTCGAACCAGGTTAGGTTGGAGTCGCCGTTTTGGAGGGACCAGTAGCACTTCCCAGTATATTATAATTAATTATTTGATAATTGGATATTGAGTTTGGAATGACTCACGTCCCATAGTTCCGTGCCGTATTTGTCCTCCGCGACATTATGGAAGCCCTCGCCGTGTCTACCAAGAAACAGCAGGCGGAATGTTACATTTGGTGTTTTGTGGTGGGATTCTTGGTTTAGGCGGTGCAGGTGGTGGGCGAAGCGTTGCCATTGGGTTGTGTTTTTTGTGTCGAGGTCGGTGTCTGTGTTGTAGGTGCGGTTTATGAGGCCGAAGTTCGATGATACCTATCTCTCTAGTTAATGGTGTTGATCAAGCGCATTGGGGAGGAAATCTGTGTGGGAGGGTACATAGTTAAAAGCGTCGGGATCGGTGTCTGGGTCGTCTTGGAGGAAGTACCCCGGGATGGTGGTGAGGTTGAAGTGGAATGGGGAGGCCATGGCTGGGAGGGTCCAGCTGAGGAGGACGAGCAGAGCGGCGAGTCTGTGCATGGTCAGCGCCATGATGTGGATTTGGATACTTCGATGATTCTGCAGAACATACCGGGGAATTGGCTTTTATAGACGTGGGCAGGAATGTGTATTCTCCCATGGTGAAGACATTCGGAGAACTCAGTGTCAACAATGCAATGTGGGGATCTAGATAAGATTATGCAGAAACGTGAATACGTCTGGGGCATCCATTGGTCCGTTCTTGGCTGTTTTAAAGTACATGTCGCCATCATAGACTGAGAAATATATCGGGGAAACATCGGTTAGTGAGTTAATCAAGTTGGCATTCGTCCATTAATTAATTAGGTCGAGATGAAAAGACATAGAAAGACATATTTAAAAACAACAAAATCAGGCCTTATATGTCAGGCCATCGCTAAGCTTAAAGTACACCAATCAAACAATTCCAGATGAACCACATATCCCAAGGCTCTTCCGAGCTGACCAATACTGTTTGAGACAACCAATGATAGCTTTGCCAAAGTATGATCCAAACAAGGACGTAAGTGCAGAAGGTGCTTGCCAGAGTGAGAATACTGAACCCAGCGTTCTCTGTATAATTTGTGCAGCATATTCGGGAAGTGTGCGATTCTGCGCATTCCATCCAGGTAGAACCTTTCCAGACGTAAATGCAGGTGCTTGTCCGTGGATCGATACCAGTGTTCTCTTTCCATCTTCCCGAACTGTGCGAATTTTTTCATTGCTTCCAGGTTGACTCGTAATTGCAGGTGCTTGCCAGAGCGAAGAGCGCGCTGATGCCAGCGTCCTGTGTACTTTTCGTCCCGCACATTCAGGGGTGCGATTCTTTTCATTGCTTCCAGATGAAAGCATGCCAGACATAAGCGTAGATGGTGCTTGACAAAGTGAGGAGTACTGTGACGCGAGCGTTTTCTGTAACCGCCCAGCATACCCGGGAAGCGTGCGATTCCATGCATTGTTTTCAAATGGCGTTGTGCCAGGTGCGTTGACAGTGGCTGGAGGGCGAACTGGTAGCATACCAGCTCTGGTTCCAGTCGATTGTATGTTTTCTTGACTCTGTCTTTGGCGGATGTGTTCAGTCCGGCTGCCTTTAGTGTAAGTATGGCACGTGGAGTGAGCAGTATCCTGATTCGGCAGAGCCGATTGAGGCTGTGGACGTCTCGAAATTTCATTTGTGCCAAGAAGTTGCGTATCTGTATTGACTGCATGCGATTTGCTTGCAAGCTGGATCTGCGGTCCAGTTTGTAGCTTGGCTCGCGTGGCATTAACAGACACAGAATGCTGAGCTGTATGGCCCAACGACGGTCGATCGTGTCGACCATATAGTGACCAAAGGATCTCTGATCTGGGACACCTTGGCGTAGAGTTGCGTGATTGTATGTCCGTATCGTTCCTGGATATAGGTTGAATCGATGGTCGTGGTGGTCGTGGAATATGTGTTGGGCTGTGCGCTAGATCGAGAAGCGTATCATGTGCCGTGTCCCTGAGCGTACTTCTCGATGGTAGCGATGACTGTTTCGAGCGAGGAGCGAACGATTGCAATGGTGCATGCTTTGGTGGTTGAATTATCGTGCCGTCGTGAACGTCGACAAGGCTTGCCTTCTTCTCAAGGCAGTTACACTAGTGGAGTTAGCATCTTTCAATCATACATTAATACTATTACAAGAATTACCCGTTTATGCTGTTTTTTGTGCTTCTCACAAGCACCATGCTTCCGAACCTTGATGTAGTTGTCTCGCTGGGCTTGTGATCGAGGCTTGTGCTTCTTCGGGAGATTCGTCGTTGCATTCATGTTCAAGTCAAGCACCAACTCAACACCACCCGGCTGGTCTGTTCCAGAAAGTGTAGGAGTGGACACGCCATCTGTTGTAGCAGAGGCGGGTGTTTGGCTTGCTCCCGTTGAAGTTGGAGATGCACTGCCTTGGCCCATGTACGACGAGGACGGGGACGAGAACTCCGGACTCGTGTAAGGGTCGGTAAGCGGGGATTCCTGAAGGCGCTGCATGTGAAAAGCAATAGATGCCTCCATGCGCTTTTCCTTGTCGGACGAGCAACGGGTGTCCATCGCTGCTTGCGCTTCTACCGCTTGTCGAATGGTGGTCGTCAAGTCGTAGGGTTGGTCATACAACACCATGTCTTGGAACTGGCCGTTGTTGATGTTGCAGTCGAAAGAGGGATCGAAGAACCCACTGTTCGGAACCATCCCCATGTTGTCCATGGGACCCGCATCAGGGAATGCGCCCAGGTTGTCCAACGCACCGGGCAGGAGGTCGTCAGGGGCATCGTAGTTGACGAAGTCGGAGAACCAAGGCTCCGAGGAGAACCCGGATGCCGGATCCGTGTCAAACCCGTTCATCCTGGCAATCAAGTCGCAGTCTTCGGGAGAAAGACTCAGGTCGCCTAGAGGGTAGTCAAAGGCATCGTTCGGGCCGAATTCTCTCGCGGGGTGTTCCTGGAAGAGAGTATTGGCCGCCATAACGGTCGACTGCCTAGCTCGTGGTATGACGGAAAAAGGAATGTCGTCCTGTCTGAATCTTAGTTGCTCGTAAGCAACCAATTCGATATACCTCGATAAGATATGAGGACAATGTCCGTGCGACAAGAGCTGGATCCTGAAGGGGACGCCGGAGGATCTTGGAACCCAGGAGAACCTGAGGTGTTCAGAAGGCTATTATAAAAGAGGGACAAGGGTGAAGAGGAAGTGAAAAAAGGACAACACGAGCGATGAGAGAAAACGGCGCTTTTTGATTCTCGATGCCTGGCACTGCCTTCAGAATGAACCCTCAGGTGTTGACGCTAATCCTCTTTGGACTCCCCGACCCCGGCTTAAGCTAAACCCAATTGGGAGCCCGACGCCCTGTGAGTCACGTTTTTTTGAGCCTCATTACAGGGTCTTCTATATGACATCAAGATGCCCTAAACTACTGCGAATGATGAAGATATGGCGTGCGATTAACGGATATGGATGTCATTACAATGCCATCAACTTAAACAGGGAGCTCGTTGCCTATACCGAGTACCTATACCGATCGGAGTAGTCCGTATAGAGTGCAGTGTCTCGACGACACATCGAGGCTGAGCTCAATCTCCATCATAGTTCCGGAACCGCAATTGAGAACAACACAGATTTTCGAAATGGATCATGACGAAATGGATGTGCTGGACCAGTGCCTTGCCATGTATTTGGTGCACCGCCCAGGGCTGATCTACATATGGCGCATTGTCCAGGCAAGATTGTGGCTATGCACACTATGGATTTGTTGAGATGTCACCGTCCAGCCACGATTGCTTCCGCCAGCTAGCCGAACAATGCTACAAGTACGTACTCGGTACTCGAGCAGTCAATCGGAGCCAACCGTGGAACGAACGATAAGCGAGGGTTATCGATGACGCTTTTGCCAGGAAATTCAGGTGTCCAGTCAGTAGTTACTCGGTCATATCGACACCAATTATTACAATCCCGTCATATATGTCCTGGAGTAGCCTACCATCTATATGCTCTACAGCATCTCTATAGCGAGGTCTACAATGATTATTGCCCTGTATATGTAGTGTCCATAGTTAGACCCTCTTAACTGTATTCGTGACGTGGCGCTCTTTTCTCTCCGCTCTCCGCCCCCGCCCAACTCCAGCAATTGATCCTCTGCCGTCCTCAGTCTTCCTCCATCACTACTCTATTGATCCTACGCTGAGTAGGGCAAACCATAAACAAGGACCAGCACAAAGTAACAACACAGGAAGGATCAAGGTGATTGTGCTGCACTGCGGACGGACAGAATATTCTGTCACCGCCATCGGAACCCTGGGAAAGAAAAGAAATCCATCACGTCACATTGAACCTGTCCATCCCCTCTATCCTCCGTCCTCTATTACTGAACCATGGCCGCTGCTTTCGACGACGAAGACCTTTCCGTCTCCCTCCCTCCCGTCGAACGGGATCAACGTCGGGATCGCGATCGGGCTGCCGGTGCGGTGCCTCCCCCCTCCGGTGACAACCCAGCCGCTATGGCAATGCCTCCCCACGCTCGTCCGATCGCAAAAGGCCACGAGGCCAAGCAGTCTCCGGCAACAACAAGAGATATGCAACGACTCGATCAGTATCAGACGATGAAGATTCTGGGAGAGGGTTCATTCGGGAAGGTCAAATTGGCTATTCACCAGCCCAGTGGGCGACAGGTCGCTCTGAAGATTATCAACCGCCGCAAGCTGCTTTCGAGAGATATGGTCGGTCGCGTGGAACGGGAAATTCAGTATCTGCAATTGCTGCGACATCCACATATTATCAAATTGTTGGTACCTCTCCATTCCCGAGGAGGATGAGATCATACAGCTGTGCTGGATCCCGAAGCTGACTGATTTATTCCGGCAGGTACACTGTAATCGCTACTAAAACCGATATTATCATGGTCTTAGAATACGCAGAACGGGAGTTGTTCGACTACCTGGTGAAGCGAGGACGATGCAATGACGCCGAAGCCCGCAAGTTCTTTCAACAGATCATCTGCGCCGTCGAGTACTGCCATCGACATAAGATTGTGCATCGTGACCTAAAGCCAGAAAACCTACTCATTGACGCCAATAAGAACGTGAAGATTGCTGATTTCGGTCTGAGCAATATCATGACAGATGGGAATTTCCTCAAAACAAGTTGTGGCAGTCCCAACTATGCGGCGCCAGAAGTCATTTCAGGGAAGCTCTACGCCGGACCAGAGGTGGATGTGTGGAGTTGCGGTGTCATTCTCTATGTGTTACTCGTTGGACGACTACCATTTGACGACGATTACATCCCAGCATTGTTCAAAAAGATCGCTGCAGGCAACTTCCATATGCCACCTTACATCCACTCCGGGGCAGCGCGCTTAATTAAATCCATGCTGCAAGTCCATCCAGTCCATCGGTTGACAATTCCTGAAATCCGTCAGGATCCCTGGTTCCTCCAAGACCTCCCGCCTTACCTTCAACCACCACCAGAAGAAGTCATTGCCACTGGGTCCGATCCGAACAAGGCGATTGACATCCGGAAGATTGCACCCGGGAAGCCCCTTTCTGCTCAACACAAGATTCACCAGATTGCCATCTCAAAATTGGAGCGGAGTATGGGATATGCTCGCGAAGACATCGAAGACGCATTGAAGAACCCCGAACCGAGCGCTATTAAAGATGCTTTTTTCATTATTGTTGAGAACGAAATGATGCAAACTAATTGTGAGTTCTCTAACTATTGGATGGTAAAAACAGTCGTGCTGACTTGAACAGCCCCTACAGATGATAATCTCATGGCCTCCGTTGCACCTTCCCCCCCTCCTTCTAAGAACACATTGCCTCCACCTGCCGTGGCCAAACAAACTGCTGCTACTCGTCCCCATGGAGCCCCCGCTATCCCGTCGCCACAAAGATTCGCCCAGTTACCACCAGAAGACGAAGAGCCGGTGCGCGTGAGCCATGTCCGCATCCTACCGACGAGTATTCCATACGTGCACGACCAACTTATGGAACAGCGCCAACGTGAGCGCGAACAACGTGCTCGTGCTGCGCACCTCGACGCACAAGCCAGGGCTGAGAACCCGGACGATCCGACGAGGAGTGAGCGGCCAATGAATGATCAGGAAGCAACAGCTAGAGCTTTGAAGCCGCACTCTCGGAGTATTGTCGACTTGGAAAAGCTCCGGTTTGAGCCACCCGAGAGCCACCACAACACAGCGCACATGCCTAAGAGATCTCGCAAGTGGCAGTTCGGTATTCGGTCGCGCAACCAGCCGTATGAAGCCATGCTCTATTTGTACAGAGCGATTGACGCACAGGGTGGAGTTTGGGACATTCTGCCAGGGGATACAGGTCAGTTCAACCCATCATCTTTAATATGAACTCAGAGCTAATGCAACTACAGGCGGTGACATCGGTGCCGACGAGGAGAAACCATTGCAAACGAAATATGCCCACCTTCCGTCTGATTACTACATCCCCAAGGATCCTTGGTTTATCCGTGCCCGCCTCTTGAAGGAAGGCATGAGAATACCTGGTCCTTCGCCACGAGTCCACGGCCGCACCAGCAGCACTGTCAGCAAGAGTGAGGTCGAAGAGCTTCGTCGCCGTTTCAACATCACAAAGATCCCGAGGGATGATAGGAACTCCCTGGCCGTGGAAACTGCGTCTGGTCCTCCGTCGCGACGGACTTCTTCTAGCCGAGTCAACCACGGAGTGTGGGTGTTTGTTGACATCCAGTTGTACCAGTTGGAGCAGAACAGCTACATGGTCGATTTCAAATGCGATGGCTACCAGAACGTGGTCCGGGAGGAGGGAGATGCGGAATGGCGTCCGATCAGCAGACGATTCCGCAACAAGGAGAAAGAGGTTACGAGTCCTTATCCGTTCCTCGATGTGGCATCTGATCTGGTGGCTCAGCTTGCCGTTGCTAGCTGAGGAAATATACTCTGCGTTTCCGCGTTTCGTTTGTTCTTGGGTGGCGTCATGGAGTCTGGAGTTCTGTCGCAAGGCAACTTGTGATGTCTATATCATCGTGCATGCATTGTATTTGCGCATATGTTCTTGTTCCTTGCAAAGATGTTGCAAAACACTGACTGGATACATCAGGGCGGATAATCTCAGTTTCTCATAGAACGCTCATAATCATACCATACTAGCATAAATTAAATGATCTCATGTCTTCTCCAGAACAAGCGTAATACCCCGTACATTAGCACATGTGCCCCTCAGCATCTGTGGGGATCCTCCTCCCCACACCCAATACCCGGTGGGGACGGTACGGCGGACTGAAAGCGAGTTATGGCCAAAACGTGTAAAATTCCGTATTGATGTATTACTACGGGAAAGGCTGAATTCCACACGCTCTTATCCAGATGCTTAGTAATATAGCCGCAACTGAAAATTTTCGATTAAAAGAGCTATGTGCGGTACTTTGTAGAATCCTCCCTTCTTCGTAAGGACTACACAGTTCCAACAGGATCTAGGCCCATATGCTTCCGCAGTCGCCGGACCAGCTGCATGTCTCTAGCCTGTATGGTGACACGCC
>JBDODA010000116.1:0-60771 GCA_039880815.1 Aspergillus intermedius | reverse complement strand
GTGGGGGGGGGGGGGGGGGTTCGAAAGGCTCTCACTGGCTTTTTTTCAGATACAGAGTATCCTGAATGAGTGTATTGAGAGATAGCAGTCGTCCAGGGACTTCAAGGAGCCTGCTTTGGAGTGATTCTCTTTCCATTTTCTCTTAAACATAAGGGAAAGTTATTTGTGATTGCATATACTCCACAAGTTGATCACGGTCCTTTGTTGAATATGCAGGCATTAAACCTTCTACATGTCATGGAGCTCAGCCAGGTTAACAGAACATCAACTCATGTGTTCTACCTAGGTAGTTATTGATGAGAATAATCGACATGAGGAAGGAAGAAAGGAGGTAGCGCCTTATTTATCAAAAAAGCAAACAACTGCACCTCACAAGATAGCCAGCCAATGTGACCAGGCCGTCACAATCTCCTGCGCAAGCCAGACAGTTGAATGACCCCCAAAGCCCAGCTTGTCCACGATGCGGTAGGGGTTATGTAGCACGTCGCCGATCATGACTGGATGGTAGCCCCCGGGCTTGTATCTTCAAAGGGATTCGGCGCCATTGATCCAGTTGTACACGAAGTGATTGTCCTCTGTATATTCTTCGCGCGATATTGCCATGGAGGTGAAGCTTGACTGAAGAAGGGACCCAAGCTTAAGTTTATAGAAGCGGTAGGCAGATAATAATGTAGTTAGTGCTGAAAGTACTTTGGCAAAAAGCATTGAAACGGCTGGCTAGTTTGATGTATCGTGCCATGATAATAGGCTGGTTGTAGTTCAAAATAGTGGTTGTATACGGGTATATGGCGAAATTCCCTTGCTACACAGTTGCAGCGTATCTCCCAGCTTTCATATCGCGATCTCCACGTGTGGCACCTACTCCACCGCTGTCTATTAAAGCGGCCCCACGCATACCCGCAGTTCCTAGGATTTCACCTGGAAATATGGAAATATTCATCCTCATATATGCACAATAACAAAATCCGGATATTGGCCGCAGTACAGTGCTCTACTCCCGTTGTCTCTCATTCCACTTCCGATCAATCACAGTAAGTGAGCGTTGTGCTAGAAACAGTTAGAACCACCACATGATTATCCAGAAACGGTCAACATACCAGACGGAACGACATCCAACGCCTTAATGGACACATTTAACGGCTGGTGAAGCATATAAACCACAGCCTGAGCAATATCAGGTGCAATAAGCGGCCTACACAGACATCATTAGCATGCCCCCTCTATAAATGCCCAAGGAGAAGAGGAAGAATGACAACATACTCATAACCACCAAAAAACTCCTCGTACAAACCCCTATCATACCCAACCCTCTGCTCATGGAAATGCGTCGCTACACATCCAGGTCTCAGCACCAGAACCCTTATATCAGTCCCACTAAGTTCGTTGCGCAGCGCATTCGTAAACGCCTCTTGACACGCCTTGTTTGCGTGATACACTGCTTCACCGGGGAAGGGGGGTACTTCTAATCCTGTAATCGAAGTGATGTTGAGGATTGTGCCACTGTTGCGTGGGATCATGGATTTGTTGAGAACGGCGTAGGACATGAACATGTAGCCGTTAATGTTGGTGTTGTTCATTGTTTGGATGTCTTGGATATTTAGCTGGGGGAAGATTGCTGGGGCACCAAGGGCTAGGCCAGCCTGGATGTATCAATTAGTACGGGCATCTTTTTCATGTTTGTGTTAATAGGAACAGGCGTACATTGTTGATGAGGATATCGACCTCGCCTACTTCCTCGATTGACGATGAAACAGCAGCCTCGACTTGATCGTAGTTACCAACATCGACAGCTCGGTGGGCAATTTTGACATTGTTGATAACCAGCAGCTTCTCGACCATTTTGACAAGTTTATCCTGATATATCAAAATCAGTTGATGCTACTTTTGTGGTTTCCATTAGGATATACCTCAGATCGCGAGAAGAGAATCAGACTGGCACCCTGCTCGACCAAAGACGTTGCAATGGCTTCGCCTATGCCCATTGAAGCGCCTGTCTAATTTGCTTTGTTAATTCTTTGGCTTGCATCTGGTACCGGGTGCTGGTGTATGCTCACCAATAACACGACTTTCCCTTGGAGTGACATCTCGATTGACTTGAAATTAATGTTTTCTATTGGCTGCTGTTGGATATCTCTATACTTTCAGGATATCTCTTGGGGAAAAAAAAAGAAGAAGAAGAAGAAGAAGAAGAAGAACTGTTTAGCTCCTGCTCTAACGCCTAATTAATAATCCCGGTGATTTAGTTAGTTAACTTATGATGTCATTTATGGAGATTCGCGATAAGGACTGGGCAATCTTGAGGAGTCACCTAGGTGCAACATTGACAATGTCAGGGCATAATCTAGGTCCGAAGACGAGTGAAAAGTTATACATTAACCAAGCAAGGCCCGACATACCATAGAAAGCCAAAGTGTATGCACCAGGCGGATTGTAACAATGCTGAAGTGTATCATAACACCAAAAAAAAAAAAGAGTATAAATATCTCGAAAAGAATAACGAGAAGGAATCACAAGCCCTATCTCGCCGAAACGATCCGAATATTTTCATGTTCCTCCTCCTGTATCCTATCAATCTCCGACGCAATACTCAATACCCACCGATCCTTCTCCACCCGACTCTTCGTCTTAAACACAATCGTCCTCCCATGAACACCCAGCGTCGACACATGTTTCAGCGTCTGTTTCGTCCTTCCTCTTTTCCCATACTCCTTTGCCCGGAAATAGTTTTTTCGTAAGGGTTGCCAGATGACGAATGTGATTGCCGTGTCGTCGTCGCAGGTCGTGAAGACATCGGGGGAGAGGTAGGCGCGCGGTAAGGAGTGATGGCCTGGGTTGCTGTTGTCGAAGGTCTGGTTTGCGTATAGGAGGTCGTTGTCTGTGAGAAGTCCGGAGTATATATAGCAGTCGCTGAGGTCTATGGAAGTTTCGAGTTCTTGGTGTATGTGGGCGATTTCGACGCCGTTGCGGCTTCGGAGTGAGCTTCGGAAGATGAGGAGTTTTCCACCAGAGAGAATGACGTTGCAGCGTTTGAATGTCGAATGGCGGCGTGGTTTGCGGTATAGTTGTCCGGACATCTGAGATTCAGTCAGTATCAAGTCCGAAATGTGCCAGAGAAGAGGCAGCATACCTTGATTGTCCGACAGTGAGATAAGGAACACATGTTATGCAAGTGCGGTGATGCCACTGCCTTCTTGACCTCCCATTTCAGGGCAAACTGCCCGATGTGCGACTCAACCTCTTCATCGATATCAAGAGCCTCGAGGTTTTTCTGTCGGACAACTTTCAGTTCAGCCCCATCGGCGGCAATACGCGCTTTCCAGTATTTGACCAAAGCGTCCATCCGCCTTATCCATTCATCTCTGGTCTCCTTATTGTATGCTTGAAGGCGAATGACGAGGTCATTATCTAACAGCATCTCGAAAGTCCTTTCGTCGTCGAACTGGTCTGTTGCACCATCATCCCGATGCGTATCTCGGACATCTGCGTTATACTCGACGTCCGGTCCTCTCTCGATATTTGGATCTGCGGCGCTGCTATTGCGCTGAACTTGTCGGACTTCCTGTACCCGGCACAGATCAATGTACCCGTCAGAGTGGCAAGTGTTGTGAAGGTTCCTGTGAAGCTGCGCATAGGCTTCTTCGTCGTGCCTTTTCAGGAACTCCTTGTTGCCACTAAAAGTCCATCTGACATCGCCGTTGTGCAGTGGAAACGGATCAATGTCGTAACAAAGTGGTGCTTCGTTCAAGATCTGTTGTGATGACGGTATATTCGACACATCGGTAGATGTCAGCCTCGGAGGTGGCGGAGGCAAAGACTTTGCTGGCCTGCAGAAGAAAAGATAGTGATCCTGGGTGAAGAAATAGAGACGTTTGAAAAACATCTTGTTCAACCGCTGATGAACACCCCTCTGGGATGTCAGGCGAACCAAGAAGCCTTCCAGTGGCGGTGGCTCTTCGTCCTTCTCCCCCTCATGTTTGACGGTTGTTGAGTAGTGCTGTCTAGGTCGCAACTCCAGTTCATGCGTGTCCTGCATCCCAATTGACCCGTACATCCTTTCCTCATTGACACCAAGTACCCACTCGAGTCGATCGTACCGTCTCCAAGCAAGACCCATTTTCTCAGACTTCGACCATTCGCGCAAGACATCTGCCCACTCTGTTCCGTTTTCGAGCATCTCCATGCAGCCGCGTATTATTGCAGTAGCCACATTACATTCTTCAGGATGTGTCTTGTTTCTACCGTTTTGACTATTCCTGTTTTTCGCGTCGATAGCGGCTTCGATTCGTGCAAAAGGGTCTTTGAAGAGGAGAGAAACGCCGAGATCCGGAACTGTTATCTGAAGCGAAGATGGCCTATCGCGGCCTAGTGCTTGGCACATGAAGGTATACCACTCAACCGCATGCGCTGCGGACTTCGGGCGGACAATGAAGATCTTGGTGCCATGTTTAGAAGGACGCCACATCACGATAGTCTTATCCAATGAAGAGTAGAAGTTGACCCTTGTTCTCTTGTTGTCCAGAGACACCTCGTAATAAGGAGAGATCTTCGTACCTGATTTTTGTACCTCTGGTATGACCCGGGTCTTGTACATCTGTAGCGTGAATGGTGCATATTCGTCGTCGGCCATTCGACAAACCACCAGAAATTCTCGCCATTTGTCCACGACTCGTGTTTCCATCCGCATGCTGTCATTTTCGGTGTAATCATCGGGAAGGTCTCTCTGCAACGTCTGTTCGACTCGAACAAGCATCCGTTCCGCCTTGATGATTTCGCCCTTCTGCAGCTTTCGTCGATGCGGTCGATTTGCGGAGATACTGTCATGAGTCCTGGATAGCCTCGCAAGAAGCCGCCGCTGCTTATCCAAGATATTGTCGTCGAGGCTGTATTTGACCATTCTTTTCTGGCCTCTTATCCCCTTTCCATTGGACTTTCCAGTGGGGACACTCTCATCCAAGTCGGTCCCCTCACTCTGAGGCTCCTGTTGCTCAAGGGTAGGCTGTATTATCCTCTGAATTCCTTTATCTTTGGTCCCGGATTTCGGTCTTAGCAACGCGGTTGTTGACTCGGACTCGCTTGCAGATGCTACGGGACTGGACTGATCGGTCTCACCGGTACTGGGAACTCGCAACATTTGCGAGCTGGGTTTCTTGACAGATCGTTCTGGTGATATCCCTTCCGTCTCTTGCCTGTCCAAATTCGTATCCATACCTGCGTTCGCGCTTGTGTTCGCGTTCGTATCCGCACCCAGGTCGTCTACACTTCCTCCGATTTCGCGGGCAGTCATATAAGAAGAAGCAGCATCTTGAATATCATTAGTCGGTTTATTCCTGGAATCCATTTCCTCGGGACAGAATCACCTGTTTCTGTTGTAGGCGTGGCCATGGATTTACCGGCCGATGTGGAGGTAGTGCCCACTTCTTCCGAGCGCCGGGACGGTCCTTGTCCACTGGATTCATTGTCCTGGTCATTTTGGTCTTCCGGTGTCTCTTCGTCTTCCCACACACCATTTTGGGTATCCTCCTGCTCCGGCCCTGAAGACGATGGATCGTTATCGGTTTCGGGGGTGTCATCCTCGTAATGGACGACAACCGGGTCCGCGGAGAAGCTAACGGTCTTGGACGAATAGTTCTTGAACTTGATCCCTGATTTATACCAAGATTTGCGGTGATGCTGGAGCCAGCCTTCGGGAATTGGCCCTATAAAGAACCTTCTATTCGTCATGTGAAGGTGGTGAGGAGAAGCATGTTGCTGGTTGTGTCAAAAAAGAAATTTGTCAGATCCAGATCCCTTGATGCCAATGCCTACGCAAAACCCATTGAAGATCACATACCAGTTTCTTGCTCGTGTAAGACCCGGGCTCCAGGCCATGACGTTGCTCATGATGCACGGCGCCAGGAACCACATCTGGTCGATCAGAGACCTGTTGTGTGCTCATGGCACTGGACTGGAATGTGTCGGCACAGCGAGTATAGCGACACGACGCATCGACAGGATAACGAGGATTGCGTGTCTGTCTGTTTATTCCTGTTTTTACCTCCTTGAGATCCTGATTAGTTGGCAGGGCGTCAGGCTCAGATTTTTAAGGATCGCTCCCAGATCGAAGCGCTAATCTGCCCCTTCTTCAATTCTAGACTATGACGTCGTGATCAGCAAGGCTTTTGTCTGTGTTTGTACTGTTTGTTGTGGCTAAGCTGTTTGCTTTGTTTGGAGAGTTTACTCTATTTGCAACACGGGGTTGCGTTGCTCCACTGGAACCCTGATTGGCCGCCCGCTTGCGTGTCCCGCGGCCGCAGCAGGCGGTGTGTGACAGGTGTTGATAACTGTCGATTCCCTACTCCTATTCTATTCTCTCATCTGTACAGTTTGTTTCTCTTCATCTTGTTTATTGCTCTTTTCATCCCATCTAAACATCATGTCTACCTGGTTCGACACTATCCAGAAGTCCTTCGCGGACGTCCCTGTTGATGCCGCCAACGACAACGGAATCTCGACCACCGAGTTCCTCGAGGCTGCTGAGTCGTTGACCACCTTGTTCGGTAAGCCAACAGCCATTGATCATGTCGATGAATAGAGTTTAACTGGCTGTAAACTATCAGATGTCCTCGGCTCCAAGGCATTCACCCCCGTCAAGAGTGACCTGCTTGGCAACATCAAGGTCCGTACATCCACCCCGCATATCATGACGATAACGTCTAACCCCGGTATAGAAAGTCAAGGACAGGCAGCAGGCTGCTCCCGCCGAGTCCGCAACTCTCCAATCTCTCGTCGTGAACGAGTTGAAGGAGAAGAAACACACTGCCACAGAGGGCTTGCTCTGGCTGGTCCGGTGAGTGTCATCGCATTCGATGCCCCTCCCCATCCTATGCATGCAAAGCTAACAACCCGGGTCATTAACAGCGGCCTTGACTTCACTGCCCAAGCCCTCCGTCACAACCTCGACAACGCCAGCAAGGAGCTCGCTGACTCCTTCCGCGAGGCCTACGGCAACACCCTCAAGCCCCACCACTCGTTCATCGTCAAGCCCATCTTCAGCGCCGCCATGTCTGCTACCCCGTACCGGAAGGACTTTTACGTCAAGCTTGGTGAGGATAACGCTAAGGTGCAGTCGTCGCTGGAGAAGGAGGTGGCCGCCCTTCAGGAAAGGGTTGGTATCCTCAATGAGTTCTTACGCCGTAAGGAGGCTAAGTGGTAGACGATGATACCGGAGTAATTTGTTGGCACGAACCTCGCGTATCTGATATATAGCATAATATTTCGAAGCGATGGTTGATTGTTCATGTAAATAGCAGTTTTGTCAATCTCAATGCACAGTCAGACGAATCAATCAAAT
Source organism: Aspergillus intermedius (assembly GCA_039880815.1). Lineage (NCBI taxonomy): Eukaryota > Fungi > Ascomycota > Eurotiomycetes > Eurotiales > Aspergillaceae > Aspergillus > Aspergillus intermedius. The sequence goes on along the minus strand of JBDODA010000116.1, from coordinate 53,441 downwards.
CAATCCAGATAAAGGCTTACAGTTGCTCTCTCGTCCAATTTTGCGGTAAAACAGCAGTGTCCATGCTAACCTGGAGAGAGAGAGGCTTTAATAAGTCTAGTCTCGCGTGGGGAGCTGCATAAGACAGAGTACGAGCTCTGTATCCACCAAGGACGACATGTCAAAAGCAAAAAAAAAAAAAAAAAAGGAAAAAGAAAAAGTAAAGTCGGCATCTGACAGCCTTGCAAGTCACCACAACAGCACCACTTGCACGCAGGACAACCACGTGTCTGTCTCACTGATTTGTGCACAACCACCCCTAGACACCTCGCGTTTATGCAGAGTGCACACTGCACTCAACATCCTTGTGACTGCTGTGCACACTCTGCATACAAGTACAAGGGTACTCCGGAGTACGTACTCTGTACATCCGTAGATAAAGTAAACGAACCTGCACCCCGCACTTGAACGGAAGAACCGAGTCTCGACTCTCTTTCTGGGGAAGTATGGTAAATCCCCCGTCTGTCTCGGGACGATCTGGGGGGTTCCAGGGGATGGGGATGCATGAAATCCTTGTGATGCCGAGGTTCAGGGTGAACATGTGTTCTGGTCTGTATATGGGGTATGGGGTAGACGTACTCCGTTTGAGGTCAGGATAAAGATTCACTGAGGTATTATTGGACAACCTTGGCCTTACGCTTTGACTGAACAGAGTCTTGTACGTAGTGAGTACGATGGACTCGGGTGATATAGGAATACTCGCTGCAGTGAAGGATCTCACTATTGATATGGAAAGAGAATTAAAGTGTGATGATTTGCTATATTGACGGAATCAGGATTTATCACATTGACATTAAACTGTCCACTAAACCTATGGCTTCGAAGATCAAGTCTAAAAAAATATGTCCAATTGTTCCTTTGTCCAAGTCATCGGTTACTGAAGTATACACTTTAATACTCTCTTCCACCTTCCTTTTTCTGCCACAGGAGGTCGATCATTGGAACACACAGTCCTACGCATATCACTCTCAAGATTAGCGTAAATAGTCCATTCCTGGAGCACATGGCCGAAGAAGCGGCCAAGAAGGCGCCAAGAATACAAAAAAGATTAACAGCCTTACGATCTCCGACCAAAAAGCCATGCGGACATTATCGATTCCCCGAGCACATCCTATATCAAATAAAATACACATAAAAGCAAATGTTTCGGAAGTAGCATCGGCAAATGCCACGAGATCCTATCCGTAGATAGGGGATCTATAAAATAGATGAGCGGGTCCAGTATTATTATGCTACCCCATAGGAAGCTTTTTAGGGGGCCTGCTCCGGTCCAGGCTAGCTCTGTCTAGAACGCCAAGGAAACGATGGAAGGCATGTACTCCATAGAACCGAGAAAAGACGGGCTGAATTGAGAACTTCAGCTGTCACAGGATGTGGCGGGAGCCAATAATGTTAGTATTAGTGTCACTCAGTGGCCAACGATGATATTCATTGAGACACGAAAGGCAATATTTTAGACTTTTGGCAGGTGTCAATCGGCATTTCTGAGTTTGGGATTGGGTTTCGATAGGAGTTTCCTGAAACACCGAGGACCCTGAACTTTGTTATGTACTCCGATATACGAAATGTACTCGTAGTTTTCTGGTCAGTATTGGAGACAAAAGGATTAGAAAAGTTCTGTAGTGGCGATTTGATTTTCGATCGTACCCATATAAGATGAGACAGATTATCAATGATCAGAGCGTAATTCTTGTGGATTAGGCAGATGCTTAACAAGCACCAATAATAGCTGTTAGTCGATGGGGTGCGTGAATAATTATTGCATCCTTAACTTAGGGGCACCCTGTACTCGATGCGAACCGTAAAATGCTTAATACTCCATCCGTAGAAAACAACGAGTGCTTCTTCTCTGTACCTGCATATTTACCAATACAAATCAGCATAATAATAGCATGTACGAAACGAGACTCACCTCCGCGGCGAACCACGGCATCGGGCCAAATACAGTAAGCACGTTCCGCAGAACGGTGACGCAGATCGAAATTAGATGAACAGCCCAACACCGAGCTTTCATTGGTCAAACGTAAGCAGCAGCTTGGCCGAAGAAAGCAGTCATCGACACTCGGCAGTTTGAATTTTATCCCAGTGCGATTTAGCGTGCGGCGGGCTCCGTGGTTCCCGGGGCCGGACCAAACCAGATCCTTGCGATCCGGCGCTTGGACAGTTGTTCCTGCTCGCCTGTATGCGCCCTTTGGGTTTAGCGCTGGCGATATTTCCTATATCCGGCATAGATTGTACGTTCGTTCGAAACGGCCCAAGCGCATTTTCTGAATGGGGATTAGCGTGGGCTCTGTTGTTATGACTCGGGTGTCTCCTCACGTGCGTTTTAAATGGCTGTCGCTGTTGCACGATGTGGTTGGTTAGTTGGTGTGAAGGTACGGGGAAGGCTGCAGGCTCGGATCCTGTTTCTGGGGGTTGTCCGAGATGAATACGAGATTTGAAAGTATGGATTCGGGATACGTACGTACTGTGATATTATGTGAATAGACAACTCGATCCATGTATCAGGCTGGGTCCGTCATGATTAATGCTCCAGCGTTCGTCTTCATGGTACTCCGGACTCCCATAGTACGGCGTAGTGATCGAATACCTTAAGAAGGAGGATTCAATAATAAAATCACATCCAGAGCTCTGGGATCATCCCCACCTGAAATGGAACCGGCCCCGTCCGGCCTCCTGCAGAAAAAAAAAGGTTGTTTGCTCCTAAAAGGCACCGGTAATCCCTTCCGACAGTGGTGGTGGTCTCTAATAAAACTCCTGCAGCCGCTCTTTTTTGTCAATTTCCATTTGTTTTCTTTTATTTCCATTTAAATACTTACTGCTTTAATATTTGTTTGGAGATCCGTCTGGCTCTCTTATGAAGTCATAACAATCAAGGCGGATTTCCATACAATGCATGTGATTCCCTCGCGCCCTTCAAGATGGTAGAATTCGCCGGCCGCAGTGAGTCCATCTTCATCGTCACCATTATCTTCCTCGCCATTTCGCTGGTCGCCGTGTGTCTGCGATGTTTTGTCCGCATAAGGCTGGTACGGGCCTTTGGGTGGGATGATGGGTTGATGGTTGCTGCCATGGTATGCGACGATTGGCACTGAGACCCGCATTACAATCCGGATACTTACCGTTTTGCAGATTGTGAATATCCTGTTTGCATTATGTGGAATTGTGGGACCGATTTATGGAATTGGGCAGACCTTTGAACAGTTGGATATAGTGCACAATATGAAGAAAGCCCAAAAGGCTATGTTTGTATGTGGCTCCGCGCAACACCTCCGAAAAACACCGCAATCTAACACAGCATGAATAGTGGTGGTGGCTCGGTCAAATGTCCTACGTTATTGTCGTCGTCCTTGCAAAAGTGTCCATTGCGCTTGCTCTCCTCCGTCTCACTGTCGCAAGAGTACACGCCGTCATTCTCTGGGTCATCATCGCCTTTTCCATCGTCATCGGACTCGTTTTCTGGTTCATGTTGACCTTGCAATGCACGCCGGTTTCGTTCTTCTGGGAGAGAACAGGGACGGGAAGCTGTATAAAGACTGACTACCTTATCGATATTGCCTACCTGTACAGTGTGGTGGCTACAGTTTGCGATTTTACACTGGCTCTCTTGCCTATTGTGTTGGTGTGGAATCTGCAGATGACTACCAAGACAAAGGCTGCTTTGGCGGGCATTCTTAGTATGGGTTGCGTGTAAGTTGTCCTCTTGCTTTGATGATCTTACAGGGTATCTAACTTGATGCAGATCCAGCGCAGCAGTCATCGTCCGCATCCCATATCTCCACTACTACAAGGACCCTGACTTCCTCTGTAAGTCTTTCGACACAATTTAGCTCAATCTCTCACTAATCCACGCAGACGCAACAACCGATATCTCCATCTGGTCCAACGTCGAAGCCGGCCTAGGCATCACAGCCGGCTCTCTCGTCACCCTCCGCCCTCTCTTCCGCTGGTTCCGCGGCGACAGCTACGCCCGCACCTACGGCGCAAAGCCCACAACCGGCAGCATCCCCCTCTCCAGCATGAACGGCAACCTAACCAACAAATCCCGCAACGACCCCAACAGCAATCAGTACTGGCGCTCGGACCTAGTGCCGGATAACACGCAGGCGATGGCCATCACGACTCATGGGAGCAAGGGAAGTAGTCAGGAATCGTTGAATCCGACCCAGGGGCAAGGGCATGATCATGATCCGGGGTATCAGGGGAGAGGGGTTAGTGTTCAAAAGTCTTTCTACGTTTCGACTGAGGTTGTATAGAATTTACGGGTAATGCATCTTTTGTTTGTTTCAGGTCTCTCGGGATGTTCCGATTGGGTGGATGTTGCGGTATTTTTGATGTCGATGTTTACTTGAAACTGTAGGGAAACGCTAGATCTAAGAGATCTAGAACCGGGCGACCGCAGATATCATGCCAGATATACGTCGGTTGTCTAAGCTAATTCCAGCACCCGTTCTCTTACAACTCATCAACTACACCTTTGACATAAGCACATAGCTCTGAGGGCAACATGAATCGCACTCCGTCGATCAATCACTCACGCTGGTTCGGGGATGTTTAGGATCGGTCCGACCAGCCAACAAAAACCGCCGATTGAAAAGGACACACGAATTGACTCATCCGGTGAAAAAATGGTGCTAGTGGAGTCCCAAGTCTATATCTATAAAAAGATATCATGACATGGTATAGCTGAAACGAAGCTTGTTTTTGAAGAAAAACTCGACAAAGTGTCTTGGTAATTGAAGCGTCGGAATGGCTACCGGTATGCGGAGCGATGAGGGCCTTATCGCGCAGGGCTCGTTTCAGAGTGACGATCCGGTCTCGAGTACTCCGGAACTTGGCCCGGATGAGCCATTGGAATACGGCGAGACAGAGAATGTTGCGAGTCAGGAGGATGTTCCGCCTGATGGAGGGTATGGATGGGTATGTACTGTGTGTGTTTTTCTGATCAATGCGCATACTTGGGGTGTTAATAGTGTAAGCTCTCGACAGTGGCTTCTTACATGTGCTTAAGCTAACGATACAGGCATGGGCTGTCTTCCTCGCACACTATCTCTCCAACTCGACGTTCCCCGAAGCCACGGAACTACAATACGCTCTGATCGGCGGGCTATCTATATCCCAAGCTCTCCTAGTCTCCCCCATCGTCTCACTATCCAACCGAAAACTAGGAACCAGGCCTACGCTTCTCATCGGATCAATTCTCGTATTCGCCTCGCTACTTGGGGCATCCTTTTCATTTAAAATATGGCACCTGTTCCTAAGTCAAGGACTGTGTTTCGGATATGGGATGGGATTCCTGTATATCACAGCCACATCCATCCTCCCAAAATGGTTCTCCAAGAGACGCAGCCTCGTCCTCGGCATGGCCACATCCGGCGCTGGCATAGGCGGGTTAGCGTATAACCTAGGCGCCGGTGCAGGCGTTGAAAGTGTCGGCTTACCATGGACATACCGAATCCTAGCCTTCTGCTCCCTCGCAATGAACCTACTCTGCTCCGCCCTCCTCAAGGACCGCAAGAACCCAACCTCAGCACGATCTGAAGGAAAAGCCTTCGACTTCCGCGAATACGCCCGCATCCAAGTCATCCTAGTCGTATCCTGGGGCTTCCTCACAGAACTCGGCTATATCACTCTCCTCTATTCACTCCCCAACTACGCCATTTCAATCGGCCTCACCGCCCGCCAAGGCTCCGTCATCGGCGCAATGCTAAACCTAGGCCTCGGTGTCGGCAGACCCCTAGTAGGCTACTACTCCGACGTGTTCGGCCGCATAAACATGGCCTCCGTAATGACCTGTCTCTGCGGTATCCTCTGCCTCGCCCTGTGGGTCCCCGCGCGGACCTTCCCGGTGCTCATTGTCTTCGCGCTGCTTAGCGGCTCTGTGACGGGGACTTTCTGGTCATGCTTTGCGCCTGTTACCGCGGAGGTTGTCGGGATGCAGAGGATGCCAGCTACGCTGGGGATGATTTGTTTTTCATTGGTGTTGCCGACGACGTTTGCGGAGCCGATTGCGTTGCAGATTGTGGGAAGTTTTGGGTACCTGAGTTCGCAGGTTTTTGTGGGGTGTATGTTTCTGGGTGGTGCAGTTTGTACGTTTGCGTTGAGAGCGTGGAAGATTTATGAGATTGAGATGAAGGCTAGGAGTGAGATGGAGCAGGTGCAGGGTGGGGGTTTTTGGCTTACGCCTAGGCGGTTGTTTATGACGAGGAGGGTTTGATTTGATTGTTCAAAGGGCACCCTTGTTCTCGACAAAGTACGGTGTAGTTCTCAGGTATTTATTTTGACAAGCTCTTGTGCTCTGTGCCACACTTAACCTATTGGATATGGCAAACAGAGAACACCAATATTGTGTGTTTGCGCCTTGGTCTTGCAACCAGTCAGACGTTAATTTAGATATGGGTGCATACTTCTTGTGAACATAAGTGTTGGTTCAGGGGTGCCAGAGAAATTTAAGGATATAACAGTCGGGATTTATATTCGACTATGGACTGATTACCCGGAAATATATCTGCCCTGTGTCTCTGTCTCGCTAGGATAGTAGAAGTCAGCAAAAGGTGGCCGGTCTAATGTCCTACAGTAATACATATGCCAGCCAAAGACTCAATCTAGATCAGCGTAAGCCGGCATACTTTAGAAAGCGGGTATCATCTCCATCTTCGCGGGTTCGTCTTGCGCCTTGGGCAGATTATCCAAGCCGTGATGTGTGCTCATCATGTCATATCAGACCTAAATTTTGGTTGAGTATTATCCATCGTAACCAAGCCCTGGTCTCGGATAATTCCCGTCAGAGTGTTGTCCTTGGGGTATTAAAGTTGGTTTGGTAAATATGTGAGCCTTTGTTGGATAATCCGGAGAATCACTTACTATTGATTGTCGGAGACACGGTGTCTTCGTGTTGTTGACGGTATATACTGTCACAAAACCCTCAACCGCTTTGAGTGAACTAGAAAGCAGTGATAACGCTTCAATTCGGATTAAATATCATCCATGGTCTCAGTTGGTAGAGTGCATGGATTCAAAGCAAGTACTTACATTGAGTTTGAAACTAATCACTGGGTGGACTTGCGCTTCAGTTGCATTCCCATTGATAAGACCCCAAAATATCTGACCAGATTATTATGGTGCCTGCTGTACTTAAAGTTAAATCATCAATAGAAAATTAACTGCACCAACATCATTAGACCCTTGTCGTCGTCCGAATAGGATGGGGGTGTTGCTGAATAGTCCAACTGTTAGACCGTATGGGCCAATTGCCGCAAATTCCAAGGTGCCTGCATGCATATAGTCTATTACAGCTACGGAAGGGTATATATCAGCATACAATGTGTCTTTTTATTTTTTTTAAATACATGCATACTAGTTGTTTCGAGATCACGTGATCTACCTGTGGTGGCACGTGGCGTCGACCAATCAGCGAGTGCGCTGTCATCAAGCTATAGGCTGGGCGGCGAAACCTCCGGCAGGAAATTCTGAGGTGGCTTCTTAGAGAGATATCATCCCAGCGACTCTTTCTTTCAGCTTTGGGAAGTTGCTGGTGACTATATGGGTCTATTCTCTTCTCTTATGATTGAATAATTATCCTCCCCCTTTTTCACCGTCTCTCGCTTCTGTGTCGTCTGACCGCATGGTCATTCGAAGGTCATCATGTCAGTGCTCCCGTGTCCTTAATAGTTTGAAAACTGACCGTTGCTGATTGATACACAGGGCGAAACTCGTGGACGATCCCCAGATCAAATATGCGTCCCTTCACAACCCGCTTCCTTCCCAGCTCCATACCTATGTGTGGCCGTTCCTCATAATCTGGCCCGCGTTCTTCGCGTTCTACCTCTCCCCTGAGCGCTACGACAAGTACATTCAAGGTCAGGAATGGACATTCGTGTGGTCCGGGACGATCATCACGCTTCAATCGCTTCTTTGGTTAATGACAAAATGGAACATCAACATCGAGACGTTGTTCACGGCCACCCGCGCCAACTCTCTGGATACAGCGCAGCTTATCAAGGTCATCCCAGACGTCAACGCCGGTTCGGCTGAGATCTGCCCTTTGGTTCACGAAGTGAAAGATGGAAAGAAGATGTTCTCGTTCTTATTTCAGAAGCGCCGTTTCCTTTACTACGCTGACCGTCGGTGTTTCGCCCCACTGACCTACGTTCTCGACGACGAACCGAAGCCCGCGATCAAGTACTTCCAGCAAAACCGGGGCTTTGATACCGAGGCTGAGATCAACCGCATCCAGGAACACTATGGCGACAACAAGTTCGACATTCCGGTTCCGGGCTTCGTCGAACTTTGGAAGGAACATGCGGTGGCGCCGTTTTTCGTCTTCCAAATTTTCTGCGTCGGGTTGTGGATGTTGGATGAATACTGGTACTACTCGCTCTTTACCCTCTTCATGCTGGTCGCGTTTGAAAGCACTGTGGTTTGGCAGCGTCAGAGAACTCTCACTGAGTTCCGGGGCATGAACATCAAGCCTTATGACGTGTGGGTGTACCGTAACAAGAAATGGCAGGAAACAACCAGTGACAAGCTCCTCCCCGGTGATTTGATGTCCGTCAACCGAACCAAGGAAGATAGCGGTGTTGCTTGTGACATTCTTTTGATTGAGGGCAGTGCCATCGTCAACGAGGCTATGCTTTCTGGTGAAAGTACTCCTCTTCTGAAGGATTCTATCCAGCTCAGACCTGCCGATGACCTGATCGAGCCGGAAGGACTGGACAAGAATGCGTTCGTCCATGGAGGAACCAAGGTTTTGCAGATCACTCACCCCAACACCAGTGCAGAGGGCACAGAGCAGCAGAAGCCTAGTATTCCCACCCCGCCGGACAATGGCGCCCTTGGTGTTGTGGTGAAGACCGGATTTGAGACGAGCCAGGGTAACTTGGTGCGCACCATGATCTATTCCACGGAACGTGTCTCTGCGAATAATGCGGAGGCCCTGCTCTTCATTCTGTTCTTGTTGTTTTTCGCGCTTGCCGCTTCATGGTATGTGTGGCAAGAGGGTGTGGCCAAGGACCGCAAGAGGTCCAAGCTGCTTCTCGACTGTGTCTTGATTATCACCAGCGTGGTCCCTCCTGAGCTTCCAATGGAGCTCAGTCTTGCTGTTAATACCAGTCTTGCTGCCCTGAGCAAGTTCGCAATCTTCTGCACTGAGCCTTTCCGCATTCCCTTTGCCGGTCGTGTCGACGTTGCTTGCTTTGATAAGACCGGTACTTTAACTGGTGAGGACCTTGTTGTCGACGGTATTGCCGGTCTCAGGTTGGGTCAAGAGGGTGCAAAGGTCGAGGCGGATGGAGCGCACACGGAACTGGCCAAGGCCAACGGCATTGACATCAACACGACCCTCGTTCTTGCCAGCGCTCATGCCCTGGTGAAGCTGGACGAGGGCGAGGTTGTTGGCGATCCCATGGAAAAGGCTACTTTGGAATGGCTCGGTTGGACTCTTGGTAGAAACGATATTCTTACTCGAAAGGCTGGCCCAGCTAGCGGTTCTCCTACCAGCTTTGTTGAATCCGTTCAAGTCAAGAGACGCTTCCAGTTCTCTTCTGCCTTGAAGCGCCAGAGTACCATCGCGTCCATCACCAACGGCGACCGGAAGACGTCCAAGCGAAGCAAGTCTACCTTCGTGAGTGTCAAGGGTGCGCCTGAGACTATTCGGACCATGCTTGTTGAGACACCCCCGCACTACGAAGAGACATTCAAGTACTTCACGCGCAACGGTGCCCGTGTGCTTGCTCTCGCCTGCAAGACTCTTTCGCCCGAGGCTGAGCTTTCGCAAGGACGCATCAACGACTACTCCAGAGACGAGATTGAGTCCAATTTGACTTTCGCTGGTTTCCTTGTTCTGCAGTGCCCCCTGAAGGAAGACGCCGTCAAGGCCGTGCGCATGTTGAATGAGAGCAGCCACCGTGTTGTTATGATCACTGGTGACAACCCTCTTACTGCCTGTCACGTTGCGCGTCAAGTCGAAATTGTAGACCGTGATGTTCTGATTCTTGATGCACCTGAAAACGACTTCTCGGGAACCCGCCTTGTTTGGCGAAGCATTGATGACAATTTCAACAAGGACGTTGACCCTACTCAAGATCTGGACCCGGAGATTCTCAATACCAAGGACATTTGTATTACCGGTTACGCTCTGGCCAAGTTCAAGGGCCAGAAGGCCTTTGTCAACCTCCTTCGCCACACATGGGTCTACGCTCGTGTCTCCCCGAAGCAAAAGGAAGACATTCTTCTTGGTCTCAAGGACGGCGGCTACACCACTTTGATGTGCGGTGACGGTACCAACGATGTCGGAGCCTTGAAGCAGGCCCACGTCGGTGTTGCGCTTCTGAACGGTTCTCCTGAAGATCTCGCCAAGATCGCTGAGCACTATCGGACAACGAAGATGAAGGAGATCTACGAGAAGCAGGTTGGCATGATGCAGCGATTCAATCAGCCCTCGCCTCCGGTTCCCGTGCAGATCGCCCACCTCTACCCTCCCGGTCCCAGCAACCCGCACTACCAGAAGGCCATGGAACGCGAAACTCAGCGCCGTGGTGCTGCCGCTCTCGCTGCAGTCAACAACGCGCAGTCCGATGTCGTTGAGACGGTCACCTCTCCGCAAGCCCAGGCACTACAACAATCCATGACTCCCCAGCAGCAGCGCCAGCAGCAGGCTTCCGTGGCGGCCGCTGGATTTGCCGACAAGCTTACCTCGTCCATGATGGAACAGGAGATGGATGAGAACGAGCCTCCGACTATCAAGCTGGGTGATGCCTCTGTTGCGGCGCCTTTCACTAGCAAGCTGGCCAACGTTATCGCTATTCCCAACATCCTCCGTCAGGGACGTTGTACCCTTGTTGCGACGATTCAGATGTACAAGATTCTTGCTCTGAATTGTTTGATTAGTGCCTACAGTCTGAGTGTTATCTACCTCGACGGAATCAAATTTGGTGATGGTCAAGTCACTATTAGCGGTATGCTGATGAGTGTCTGCTTCCTTTCAATTTCCCGTGCCAAGGTATGCTTCTTTGTCCTTTTAATGGAATATTGGATGCTAATACGTTTTGTAGTCCGTGGAAGGTCTGTCCAAAGAACGACCGCAGCCGAACATCTTCAACATCTACATCATCGGTTCCATTCTCGGACAGTTTGCCATTCACATTGCTACTTTGATTTACCTGTCGAACTACGTCTACTCTATTGAACCGTACGTTTCCCCCGTGGATTTTTAACATAGCATACTAACAGTCCCACAGGAGATCAAACGACATTGACCTTGAGGGCGAATTCGAGCCCTCCCTCCTCAACAGCGCCATCTACCTCCTGCAGCTCATCCAGCAAATCTCGACCTTTTCCATCAACTACCAAGGCCGTCCTTTCCGCGAGTCCATCCGCGAGAACAAGGCCATGTACTGGGGTCTCGTTGCTGCCTCCGGCGTCGCCTTCTCCTGTGCCACGGAGTTCATCCCCGAAGTCAACGAGAAACTGCGTCTGGTTCCCTTCAGCACGGAATTCAAGCTCACCCTGACCGTCCTCATGATTCTAGACTACGCAGGCTGCTGGGTTATCGAGAAGGTGCTGAAGCATTTCTTCAGCGACTTCAGGCCGAAGGATATCGCTTCGCGGAGGCCGGAGCAGTTGCAGAGGGAGAAGACTAGGAAGGCAATGGAGGAGTTGCAGGCTTTGGCGGAGAAGGAGAGGCAGAGGAAGGTTTAGTTTAGATATCTATGGATCGTTTTGTATTTGCTAGGAGTATCTATTTTGTTGGGGTTGAATGATGATTTAGATTTCTATAGAGCGGGAGACTTGCAAAAATTGATATAAATATTGATATGGGAAATATGTTTTACAGTGGTCACCATTTGGATTTTGTTTGGACGTAGATAATGGCGCGGGCGTACCCCTTTTGACTCTACAAATCAGCATCAAAAACAAGGACTTCATCAACCGATACGGAACACAGAGCACAAAGCACTCATCTGCCTTGCCTATCTCGATGGAACAAGCAAAATCAATAGAATGAGCAAGAAAGAACAACTCGGAAACCCATGACGCCGCCCGTCGCCAGTGGTGGTGGTGGTGGTGGCTCTCCCTCTAATAACAACCGACTGGACTGGAATTCGACCAACACACCAGTGCCCACACGCCCCCCGGAAAAACATGACGCGGGAATCATCTGAAACGACCTAGAACGGGGCTGGAATGCGCAGGATTATTAGGGCTGGATTCCCGGTCCAGTCAGGGTGCAGTTGCCGCTGGTAGAATCGCCCGCTGTGATGTCAGTCGGGGTCATAGGGGTATCACACTCATTACCCTAAGATAGTATCCAATACGCCACGAGGAGGGGGATATAAGGAGCGTTGAAGATTGCTTGTTGAGTTGATTTTGGATAGCAGATCAAAACTGGCCAGCTCTGATTGTTAGGAAAGACAACTTCCACAAACGTTCTCGTTTCGTTATTTCAGAAATATAAATCAAAAATAGCAAAAACTTTGAAAAAGACAAAAAAAACCCCAAAAAAGGACTACCAACCAAAATGACCGACTACACCGACACAAACACCTACGGTACCACAGGCACCGCCTACGGCACAGCCGGCAACACCTACGACAACACCGGCACCGCCTACGGCACAACAGGCTACGGCACGACCGCCCGTGACTACGACACTACGGGCTACGGAACAACAGGCTATGGCACCACCGGCTACGGAAGCCGCTACGGGTCCAACGCGTACGACAACACCTACGGGACAACGACCTACGACAACGGCTACGGGACCACAGCCTATGACCCCAGTACTGGGGCGTACGACCAGCATATGGATTATCGGACTGATGGGAGTCAGAGACATCATCGGGAGAGGGTGAATCCGAGTGGGACATATCGGCATCGGGATGTGGATAGACGGGATGATGGGAGTACGAGGGTGCATAGGGAGTATGATAATCCGAATACGGGGACGAGTTATCATCGGGATTTTGAGCGGTAATGGTTTTTTTGCGTGCAGGGGGAATAAGATGGGTTTGGCGTTTGGGGAGGATGAGAAGGTTAGATGGGGGGAGCGGTAATGGTAATAATTGGTGGTGGTGGATTGTATATATGGGATTGGATTGAAAGAGAAAAGGGACAGCCAAAAAAAAGACGGAAAAATGTTCAAAAAAACAAAAAAAAAAAAAAAAAAGTGGAAAAGAAAAAATTCACAAAAAAAAAGAAAGCCTTTTGTGTTTTGTTGGGAGAAAAGTTTCGCTTGTTTTGCTTGTTGGTTCTATAGATCATTGTCTGTTATTTAGCGAGTTGCATAGAAATATCACGATCGTTACGACCCATTTATATCCATACTGATAGCGGGAGATGCCGAGTCTTGTTGCAGATATCCACCAATAGTTAACTGGGTTTGTTTAGTTATGCATGGATCACAGCATACCAGGGTATAATGCTTGATTCCGGCATAAGCGGTACCTGCATAGCTGTGTATGCACATAGCATGCCATATCTATGTAGCATTGTATGATGGCAGTACAGAGTATGGATATCGTGGGTGTCCATGTACACGGTTAACCACATGTAATTCTATCTTGGGAGTATTTGTACTATGTACTCCGGAGTACTCCTACAGTGGGTACACCCCGTGTGGCTAGTGCACGTTTCCCCGGCGACTGGTACCTTTTGAAAAAGCCTCAATTAACCTTGAGGACCGCCCCGTTTCATCCGGAGGGCAACCATTCAAAATCTTCAATACACGCCACACTTGTGACCGAGTCCGGCCTAGCCCGCTCTCCAGAAATTCCACTGTCGCAGACTCCACTGACTATACTGTGGCATGGGCATTGGTTGGACGATAGAGACACGACAAAGCACTAGCCACAATTTGAATGGGCGCTTTCACCGAATCGAAGGTCTTCGGCTTCGGGACACGCACTGCTATGGGTGAGTACCCGAGTAGATGTAGGTTTCAGATGTGTGTAATGGCTTCATATCCGTACATAGTACATGGTAAGTATCGTGTCAATAGAGTGATCCTATGTATGCAACACAATGTCTTGTTATTGCATAGCATGCATCCCCCATTGTAGCGAAGTGCATGCACTGAGTACCGTGTAGAGGTGGCTAACGCGGAACCGCGGTAACCAAACTTCGAATCTTCTGGCATCCGGCATCGAAACCGATCGAATTATCCGCCACCGGGTCCAATCAGAATGTATCTCTGGCGGTAAAATTTTGCTCTAAGCGGGTCCGACTCGGAATGGCCCTTGGCCCCTCAGTGCCTCATTGCATGACCCCTCTATTCATCCCACTTACGTACTATGTGCAGTGTACAAATATGTACTCTAATACTGTCGTATGATGGTCAATTGCTGGTCTAGTATCAAGTAATCTATTGCTATATATCCTCTCCTACAATGTAACATGATATACATTGTACAAGTGATGATACTGACAACCGTCAATTCGGAACCATCAAAATCTTTTTTTTTTCTTGCCATCCCGGTAATGATCCACGGAACTATGCCCAATGTGGCAAGCCTCGCTGGCCCCCCTGTAATCGCAAGCCCTAATTGGTCAATGTACACAGGAAGAGTGTGCGCGGCGAACCGAAATCGCGGCGTGGAAATAATGGAAACGTAGAAGAAGCCCCATTTAAGGAAATTCATTCGTTCCACATCCCCGAAGAGGGAGGAGGGGGATTGTGTCTATATAAACGAGGGGTCGCTCGTCTTCTTAGCCAATTCTCTTTTTTTTTTTCCTGCTCACTATCTTTCATTCTTAACTTGTTAGATACCCCCGTACATTCAACATCTACTAGTTCACAATGGCTCCTCCCGCTTCCGACCCCACTGTCTACCAGGCTCACCACGATGCCTTCGCCGCTGAGGGCCTCCCTACCTCCCCCGCCGGATGGGTTGAGCGTGCCCAGAAGGTCGCTGGCATTCTCGCCCCCGACGCTGCTACCCGTAACATCGAGCAGAAGGTCCCTCATGCTGAGGTTTCTCTCTTGAAGAGCTCCGGTCTCACTAAGATCCTCGGTGACCCCAAGTACGGTGGTGGTGGCCAGACCTGGGAGGTTGCCCTCCGTGCTATCCGTGAGCTCGCTGTTGGTGATGGGTAGGTCAATTCCTATATGTCTGGGATTCTGGACTGAAGGCTAACAAAGGTAATTGTACAGCTCCATTGGTATGCTCTTGGGTTACCACTTGCAGTGGTCCTCCCTCACCCGCGTCATCGGTACCGAGGAGCAGAAGGAGCGCTGGGAGAAGACCATCCTCGAGACCAACTCTTTCGTCGGTGCTGCCGTCAACCCCCGTGACAACGACAGCCGCATCACCCCCAACGGTGAGGGTCTCGTCTTCAACGGTTTCAAGAACTTCACCACCGGCGGTGCTCTCTCCGACCTCATCGTTCTCGAGGGTGTGCACATGGAGACCGGTGACCACATCTTCACCATCGTCCCCACCAAGCAGCCCGGCTTCCAGTTCGCCTACAACTGGAAGAACATGGGTATGCGTCTGACCGAGTCGGGCTCCTGCAAGATTGAGGAGATCCCCTTCGAGTGGAAGGACGCCCTTGGCTTCGACGTCGAGGCCAGGAAGCCCATCAAGGAGCTCCTTGAGTCCCCCTACGAGACCCTCCTGGGCCCCATCTTCCAGCTCGTCTTCGCCAACTTCTACAACGGTATCGCCCGCGGTGCCCTCCAGACCGCCAAGGGCTACACCACCACCACCACCCGCCCCTGGCCCTTCACCCACAACCCCCAGAAGAGCGCCCTCGACGAGCACTACATCCTCGCCAAGTACGGCCGCTACCTCGCCTCCATCCGCGCTGCCGACGCTCTCTGCGACGTCGCTGGCAAGGAGATCTCCGACCTGTTCCACGGCTACGCTGGTAACAAGCTGGACTTGACTGCCCGCCAGCGTGGTGAGGTCGCCGAGTCAGTCACTGCCTGCAAGATCACCTCCTCCCACATGGCCCTCGAGGTCACCGGCGGTGTCTTCGAGGTTACTGGTGCCCGTTCCACCTCGGAGAAGTACAGCTTCGACCGTTTCTGGAAGGACATCCGTGTCCACACCCTCCACGACCCGTTGGCCTACAAGGAGAACGAGCTGGGCCGTTACTACTTGACCAACGAGATCCCCACCCCTTCGTGGTACACTTAAGTTATGTGGCATGATGGTTTTGGTATGATATGATGATATATTAGCATGTAAATAATTAGTAGATTGCATAAAAAGTTTCATGTACAGGTTACAATTCTGATTTCCTTGTAGCAGAGGTCAATAGTCAACTCCGTGGTTTGTTGCTGCCTCAGGCAAACTTAGGCGCCAACCCCATGATTGCCGTTCGCCGCCGCCTTCTCCTTGTTCCGTCAGCTCCCCTCTCGCTAGCACCATCTCCACCACCTTCTTTCTACTTTCCAAATTGCTCACTTCTCCCCCACCACCAGCATCTCATGCTCCCATAAATAACCAAAAACCATGCCCCCAAGGACGCTGGGTGGTGGTCGTGTCCTGGGCAATGCGAACGCTTTCACTCCCGCCGGGGCCTCATCATCTCCGCAACAGCAGCAGCCCAAGGATGCTCGGGTTCTGTCGCCATCCGCCAGCAGCGTTTCTCTCGGTTCGCAAGCATCCGCGTCGCAGTTCTCGTCGACGGAAAGTCAGGATTTGATTTCGAGGATTTCGTTGGAGAATGGTGATACTTCGATATCGGCGGCCCCGGCGGCGGCTGGGGCGCAGCTTGCTTGTCCGATTTGTAGTGAGGAGATGGTATGCTCTGCTTTTGTTTATACTGTTGCTTTTTTATTTGTGGTTCGAGGTGCTGACTGTCGTAGGTGACGTTGCTACAGTTGAATAGGTGACTTATCCCCCCTTCCTTTCCCCGCGCTTGGACAACGATTAACATGAACCTCCCCGGATCTACAGGCATCTCGACGATGTCCACCAAAACCTCGAAGACGACCGCCAAGACGAAGTCAAAGACTGGTTCAAAGTCCAAATGGAAAAAGCAAAGCGCTTCCAGCCCCTCGCCGTCCTAAACCAGAAACTCAAAGGTCTGGACGTCTTCGAATCGAATGAAAACATCCAGTCTTCCCTCGCAGGGCCCTCTTCCCGACCTCTCGCTCCCGCTTCTTCTTCTTCTTCACAAGTACCTCATCCGGTTCCTGATGGTGGTCCGAAACCGTTAGATCCGGATGATGTTATTACGAAGGAACATTGGCAGCCTCGGACATTTAATGACATTTGTTTGGAGCCGACGTGCGGGAAGAGGTTGAATGCGACAAATGGGTGTGTGCATTGCCGGAAGTGTGGGAAGTTGTTTTGTGAGGAGCATACTATGTATCAGATGAAGTTGTCGAGGTCTGCGCAGCATGAGCCGGTCAGGGGGTTGTGGTCAAGGGTTTGTGAAACTTGTTATAAGTCGCGGGAGGGGTATAATGATCATAATGGTATGCTCTGGCTCGGTTATGGGTGGAAAGGGTTGCTAATATGACACAGGCTTGGTGAGGAATCAAACCGATGCATTCCGGGCCATGAGAAAACCCGTCGTCGACAAGTCCACGCTGGAGATGTCTCGGTTAGAGAAGCGTTTGACACGACTTACTCAACTACTGGCCAGTCTGCCTTTAGAGCAGATTCAGTCCGGAGGGAATAAGCTCTGGTCTATTTCGTGGCAGAATGATCAACGCAAGGCCCTTGAGCAGACGATTGTCAGCTGGCAAGACGATGCGAGTGTTCCCAGGTGTCCTTTTTGTCAGCAAGACTTTTCCGCTTATACTTTTCGGAGACACCACTGCAGAACTTGCGGGAGAGTTGTTTGTGGTGATCAGGTGACGGGATGTTCTGCGGAAGTGCCGTTGAGCATTGCACCTAGTAAGTATATTTGACCGGATGGTGTGGTTGGTGCTGACTCTTGTAGTGTCGAAGGTTCCTGCGGAGAAAGGGACAACGGGTTTGATTGATGTTGATATCAGGCTCTGCAAGGAATGCAGAGCAACCCTGTTCAATCGGCGAGATTTTGAGGCAGATACTTTGCGGAAACCTCCAGACCTGAGGGCATATGAGAACTTGACACAATTCGAGAGAGGTATTCGAATCTTGCTGCCCAAGTTTCAGAAGCTTCTAGCAGCTCTACAGTAAGTATACCTGTTGCATGCTCGATGGCGCCTCTAACATCAGTTCAGAGATTCGAGACGGCCACCATCGGCTGCTCAAATAGCAGATGCCTCCAAAGTCCGCAAGCGACTTATCGATTCCTTTTCTCAATATGACGTCGCGGCCAGACGAATCCGCGATATGCCAACTGATTCTATTACGCAAAAATGCCTCCAAAAAGCCGTTTACCAACAAGCCAGCAACTTCCTCCACCTCCATATGCTTCCTCTGAAATCTCTACCTAAAATTCTCAAGCACGCGATACCTAAAGACCGCCTCCCTAGCACCACAAGTTCTCCCACGCCCAGCAGCTCTCCCGCCAACGGCCATCGATCGCACGAATCCGTCCTTGCATCTATCAAGTACGGAAATCCCGCAGTCAACGGCAGCGCCAGCAGCGTAACCAGCGAGACGAGCAGCGCTATCTCAGCAATGGAGGCTGAAGAAAAATCCCTCCGCGATCGGCTTATCGTACTGGAAGAGCAGAAATTCTTTGTGTCGGAGATGATCGCCGACGCGAACCGTCGGCGCAAGTTCGACGAGGTAAGCAGTCTTGCTGTGAACAGTGAGGATCTCAGTCGGGAGATTGATCGCGTCAATGGAATGTTGGACGGGTTGGATTTTGAGGGTGTTTATACTACTTCTGGTCAACCACAGGTTTGATTATTGGTTTTTGCTGGGTTTGTATAGTCGACATATTACAGCGGAATTCCGCTTGTGTTCGCGGCGGATGGCCGGTGATTCTGGTGTTTTGAACGGCGTTTATTGCTATGATTTTTTGGGCCATTGCATAGCACGGCGTTTTGTGCGCTTTATTTACTTTGTGGGAGCTTGGTTGGCGAGCATGTTTACATATATTTACCTTGCTTGAATATATTATTTATTTAACATTGACATCGGCACATCATCCCGGTGAGACTATTGAACGCCATGTATGCGTCTAACCGGCAAGTGTAAAACGAAAACCGAGGGAAAAACTGAAGTGCGTCCAGGGAAAAAAGACAAAAAAAAGTGATCAATCGTGATCGTCTTCTAATGAAGCCGAACGCGGGGGTCGAACCCGCAACCTTGAGATTAAGAGTCTCACGCTCTACCGATTGAGCTAGCCCGGCTGGGCTTGTTGAATAGCCCAGCCAGATATTAAATTATAAGAAGAACAAAGTTGGGTACGTCAAGGAAAAATTGCCAAAGTGCATAATCACTCTCCTTCTAGGATTTTCACTCTCTTCTTCATTTCATAAGCTGGTCTGAGGAATTCAGGCTCGCATAGGCACGAAAACGAGTTTTTTTCCAACCCGACAACTCGTGAGATGTCGTGCAATTAACTTTGTCCCTTGGATATATATCGAACCCTTGTATCTGGCCTTCCCTCTACTCAAGCTGATACCTGTGAGTTACAGCATTCAAATTAATGTCCCCCCTAGCCGCCTGGTTTCCTGGAATGTTGGGCCTCATCCAGAATTAATAAGATACTGCGGACGAGAGTTCTGCAAACCTGCAGGCTCCTGTTGAGGTTGAGGTTCCTGAAAAGCCTGAGCCTGAACCTGCGCTTCACGTTCTCTTTGCAGCGCTTCCACCCATAACCATAGCCGTTCTAACGGCCACATAGCCCGGATCCTTGTCACTGGTAAACTTGGGCATTTGCATGTGGTCACCGTGAAGGCTGCGGTTGCGGACGTTGGCATAAGGAGTCGGAAGCATGAGACTATGCTGGTCCAAGCCACTGAGCATGGACATGTTGGAGCACGGAGTGGATGCTAACGAGTTTAATGCCGATGACGAGAAAGATGCGACAGCGCTACATAAGGCTGCGGAACATGGACACGATGATGTCGTCCGACTACTATTGGCGCGTGGCGTGAAAGTTAATGCGACGGACTTCGGGCAAGACACGCCCCTGCATAAAACTGCGGCGAAGAACCGACTCAAGACGATCCACAGCTTGTTGAACAACGGTGCGAACAAGGATTCCAAAGCCACTAGTAAAGCAGGCATGGCAGCGTTTCGTCTCCTGCTGAACTTCTGAATCCGAAATATAATTAGAATCGAAGGCCGACCTATTTCTTCTTTGATGCTCTATTGCCATGAAGGATCTTACTTCTCGATTGCAGCATGTTGTGCAACGAGTAGGAACATGGGATACCAATTTGTGTAGACAGAGCAATGCACGAATCAAGCCACGTAGGAGCAGCAATGTCAATATCTATCAAGGTACTTTTCATGGTTCGCTAACAAGCAAAGAAATGATGTCAATAGCTCCTCAAGAATCGTTGCATCAATTCTGACATATCTCTTTGAACTTCTTTCACAAGGATTCCCTATAGTAGAAAAGACTATCGGGTCCATCTAACCGGGCTGTTAGGCGAAGAATTCCCTTGATTATCGAGGTAAAACTGTCCCCATGGGTTTCATATGGACGGGAGCTAGTGGAGTGCGACAACTATTGTGAACCAATGTATAATTATTCTCTCAGATAATATTGTGACTACCTCAAAATAGCCACCTAATTTGCCTCCACCAAGTAGGCGAGACCGGTACATGGAATATGAACCGTCTGGAATCGGATCCATAGGATAAAAATCTCGTATTTGCCATGTAGATAGCCTCATTTGACAATGTGGGGACGAGCGGCAGAGTTGGAAAGGAAGTCCTTTAAAACTCCGACTGTTTCCGTACTTAATATTTTTTCGCTCATCCTAGGCATATGTGCTGGTGTTGGCTTGATATTATTAGCTTCCATTCTACTGTAGAAATACGTGAGCTAGTCTCAAATAGGTTAGGTTGAGGCTGCACCTCATCGGCCGCCGCTATCCCAAATATGTATAAGATCGACACCCTATAGATGGACAATTGACGTGACTTGAACAGGACTTCCTTGCGCTAAGGGATAAAGGCCATGCCTGTCTGAACATAAAAGGCGGCATCTCCCCCCTCATAAGCGCTATTCAAGTGAGCCACTCTACTCTCCTCTCTCAATATCAATCATCAATTCACCATGTCCTTGCGACTCCCATCCGAGCTCATCTCAGCCCTCCAGGCCAAGATAGACGCCGCATGTGATCTTACAGTCAACCATCATATCCCCGGTGTGGAATCCATCAATCCATCGCCGTCGATAGCCATGGCGCTGAGAAATTCGCCTATGCGAGCGGCACACGAGGTGTTGAATCCGGAATCCCTATGGATGTGGATAGTATCTTCTGGATCGCTTCGTGCACGAAGCTCATCACCTCCATCGCCTGTCTGCAGCTTGTTGAAGAAGGGCTCATCAACTTGGACGATGTGACTTCTCTCGAGGCACTTCTGCCGGAATTGAAGGATGTGCGGGTGCTCGAGAAGAGGGTGACGGTGGAACACTGTCGACATTAACCTTGTTAAACACATGACCATGCGAACCGGCAATGTCGACTGACATCATGAATACTCCGGAGGAGCGCGGCCTTGGACGGCACTCGATAGCACAGCAAAATAGCGGAATCTAAGATAAATGAATGGAGTGAAGAGCTCTGCAGTTAATCGAATCAAATGCGAATACACCACGATTAGCTAGCTGATTTTAAATCAAACGCCAGAAGGTTCTCTTACCGAAGAGTGATGGCCATGGCACCGCATGATACCCCGCGAAGACCATTACATTCTTCCATGTACACACCCAGACCAAGACCAAAGCTCTTTGTCAATCTGTTTCATGGCAGTATGGGACTCCATATTGATAACGTCGGCATTTACAAAGGTCCATGCCCGACCTATTAGGAAGGCCGCCTGTGCTTGGCGGCCGAAACAGCCGAGTGGAAGATTAGGATGTTCAATGGAAGAACCCACGGCTGGTGGTGGGGATGTTTTAGGTGGTTTATCGAGTGCTTCTGCCTCTGAAGGCAAAGGACTGTTAGAATCAGGGAACTGTGTCAAAGGGATATGGTTCTCTATTGATATTTCACAAAGGAAAACCCTGTTTGGATTAGTTTTCATGGTATCGTGTTGAGGGCAGCGAGCGTACCTCTCAAAAATGACAATTGCCCACCACATATTCCGTAATTCCTCCTTCCTATGCCAATAAAAGGGCTTAGAATTGTGGTCATCAGCTGCTGTTCCTACAGCCTCAGCCTGCAGTATCCTTACGCAAAGGCTAAGGATCACAAATGCAGTCTCGGGTAAATAATGGGCATATTCAAAAAACGCAATGAGAAGTCCAGCCTGGGCAACACGCGTCGACAACGGAGAAAATGTCTGCACTTGCGCATACATCATCTTCGTCGCCAGGTACAGCGACTATATGTCTGGAGCCGATACTTGGCCTCGGGGGGCTCCCTTGGTGAACTACCACGCACATACCCAGCAAGAGAACTGACAGGTCTGGCGCCCTTGAACCGTGGCTGCTAGCTAGGTCGTGCTCGAACCGACTGCGAGTTATAATGGGAATCCACCGGTGGATGGTGTCAAAGTATCGGACGCTGATACCATGGACGGACAGGGCTGTCGCTTGTATGATTCGGTGAATCTGCCCGTGGAGAACATCACCCGCTGTGCGTAGCTCTAACAGACGATCGATAGGGAGGGTTTTTAATGGCAGTCAATCCACAACCGTGTCCATTAGTAGTAGGGAAGAGCCCAGACTGGAGCAGACAGGTGGAATTATAGCCGGAGTGACTACAGAGGAATAATTGTAGTCGCATGTTAAACCCCGCCTTGTTTCAGCCTCCGTCAGCTCGAAATCTTCCGTGTGGGAAATGGTAAAATGCTACTTACTGGATGCAGTAGCCGCAACCAGGAATTTCTTATTGCAGGCTCTCTTACCTTTTTTACAAACGCTGCACACCTGTAGTGCCCGGTGTTCTTGGGTTGTCATGGTTGTAGGAGGGGTTGTAGTGGTGTAAGAAAGATGCCACTGAGTGGGGACTGAAAGTTTTAAGAAGAGGCTATGAGCTTTTCTTTCTTCTCAAATGAGGAACAAAATTAAATATGAAAATAAAGTATATTTATTCTGTATACAAAGAAGGACATTCGAATGACAAATATTAGTGTTAAAGATGATCCCGATGATCCGGGGCGGTGGGCGCAGTGGTAAGCTGCGTGTTATAGTCATACCCTCCTTGTTCCACGTCAGTATCGTTCTGAGAACGCGCGTTGTTCCTATGGCGGAAGAATCGACGGTGGCTAGCAGAAGACAAGTGGCTATGGTGAGACTCGATCGAACGTCGACTTTCGCCCGCGTCGGAGTGGGAAGGATGTTGAACGGACGAGCTGCGACTCTGGCTCTGGCTCTGTCGCTCACTCAATTCCCTTTCCTCTTGCTCTTCTTTTACAGCCGCCGCCCGGCGGAGAAGATCTTCGGTGCGGCCCGTCCGATCATCAAACAGGTCTCCCATTACGTCCGCAGAAGAGAGATCTTGCGTACCGAGCGAAAAGTCCACATGCTTACGAGACGGCTTGCTGTCACCCCTAGCCTGCGCGGAAGCTGTGTCCATGCCTTTACGGAGGATGGAGGGATGTTGTGCAGCTCCGTCGCCACTGTCCTCGGTATCCTTAGGGAGGTCATTTCCGGTAGAGGGATCCGAAGGAGGAGGGTGGCCTGCTGCCGAGCCAGACAGCAATGACGAGAGGCCCGCAAGATGAAAGGGGATGTCGAGACGAGCACCGGGCCAGTTCATGTGTGGTCCCTGGATACCGACCTCTTGCAGAACAACCATGAGCATGCAAATAAACTTGTTGCGCCGCTGCAGGCGAAGGCCTTCATTTTGCCAACTGGATTTGTAAAAGAAGATGACATTGAGAGTCACCGAGAAGTTATTCGTCACTTCCCGCATCTCAGTGATGACGTGGGACTGGAAATCGCGGCGTTCACTGGCTGCAAACTCTTGCAAGCGCAGGCGGAAAGCTTCAATCTGATCAATTGTCGTGCCATACTTGATCACAATAGGAACTGCTTCCGCGAGGGCACCAGAACGGCGGTGGTTAAGGATGAAAAGTGTGCTCAAGTAAGAATTAGGGGCTTGCACAATATGACCCTCCATCTTCTTGAACTCTGTGTACAGCAGGGAAATCTGTTTCACAAAATAGTCATCCCCAAGACCAGCAGCCCCAGTATTACCATAGACTGTTATACGGTCGCCGACATCAAAGGGATGCTTGACAAAAACAAAGATAACTGACTGGAGGAACTCAACTGCTGTAGTAGAGAAGAGCCAGGATAGAGCAAGAATGGTAGAGCCCGCAGAGGTAAGCACACCAGCTGCAGAGGTGGAGATCAATGACAGGAAAACCATCAAGGTAATAATGAAGACAAAGATATCCAGGACATTACCAAGCCTCGACACCACAGAGTCAAGATCTTTCAGAGAGGAAGTAATTGCCTTCCGTTCACGACCAATCTCCACCAAGACTGCTTCCAACTCATCCATGGAAAGATCCCCATTGAAATCCTTGTCAAGCATTGCAAAGACAGTCTCGGCTTCTTCATCATTCTCAAAAGTCGTTTTCAGGTCGTTAGCGACAATTGAGTCAAACCCATCCCGTTTATAGGTCCGATAGAGTCGACGAGCTAGACCCTGAGAGCCTGGGACCGTTCGTAACAAGGCGAGGACAACTTGGTGAGGGTCGTTACGGTTGGCGGCTTTGCGGCCGGTGAAGTCCGCAGCAACAGCGCCTGCCACATCACCAACTTTATTCAGAGCACCTTTGGCCACCTTCTGTGCTTTACCGGCGTATTGCAAAGGCTTCATGAAATGTGAGCCATTGGCGCTTTGGTCCTGTTGATCTCCAGGGTCTTCCTTCTCATCGGTGAGCTTTGTTCGAGAGAAGGCATACATTTTGGCCAGGGCGCCAATTTGAAATTTGTTGATGTCAATCCGGTCGGAATAAGTGCGCGAATGGTAGCTCATGGCAATCAATTGGACAAGGAACTTCTCGATGAGATTCAGAATCGTCCACACAAAGATGGAAATGATAATCTTGTTGACCGTGTTTTCCCATCCGCGAGTGTCCTTGTTGCCGTCCACATGGTGATTCTTCATCGTGGGGAGGAAGGAAATCTCGACACCCAGAAACCAGAAAAAGAAGGTCGCGGCGAGCTCCAACTGCTTGGCTACGTCTCGCCATTTCTTCGCGTTGTTGGTGAAGATACTGGCAAATATGCCCACAGGGAACGGAATGCACTTCGCGACAACCTAGCAATGATGGATGGGATGTCAGCTCACACGCCCATACATTTGAGTCGGATATTGGAATAGAGCGGTCACACATACTCTTCCCGCCCAAGCAGTTAGCCATAGGATTTCCAACCAAACTGAAAACCAGAGCAGCGAAACTCCACCCACATTGGCCTCCGGAAAAGCCAGCGCACCCACCAGTAACGGGATCAACAATACCACGACCAATGGCACAATATAGGTGAGATAGCGCACGACAAAGCTTGATTCATGGAGCGTTTTGACGAAACGTGCAACTTTGGTGGTAGGTTTCTCTGGTGGTTGGTAGAGGGCAGCGCGCTCGTGCAATGGACTGGTTGCCTCGTCGAACTCGTCCACGGCAGATCGGCGGGAACGAATAGAGTGGTGATCGCGACTTTTCTTGCTCTGGGCATCATGAGTGGACTGCGATACCACGCGCTCCGCCTCCATTACGGCAAGGTCATCTGCCAGGCGCGTGTTCGTTTCCCTGGCGCTGTACCGAGAACGTAGTGACGAGGCATCATGGTCGTTGGTCGTAGGGGAGTCGTCGCTCAAACCCTTATGGTCCTGGAACTTTGGATCGTTTGCTGAACTTGACATGCTGGAAACAAGCTAAAGAGTGAAAAAGGAGGCCGAAAAAGATCGAAAAAATCCCATGTACGAATGAATAGCCCGGCCGAGAGAAACCAATGCGAGGAATCGAGAGGACTGGCTACGGCCGCCAGAAAAAGAAGGGATAGACTTGAACAGTAACGCTAGAAAAATCGTAGGAAAAGCAAATAAGTAAAAGAAAACGAGCAGAAAGGGATAAAACCAGAGTCGGTAGGTTAAAGGAAGAAGAGCCAGAAAAACCACTAGGGAAATTTGCACGAGAATTGGATTGAATTAGGGTTTGCGGGGAGCGCCAATGAAATGGCAGATGGACAATCCTCGGGGAGTTGATAAAGCGCAACCATAGTTAGCCATTGCCACAGGACCCTTGGTATCCACTTGGTAAAGCTTGGAGGAACTTTGCTACTAGTTATGTTGCCGTCGCTCTTTACATAAGCCCGGCATCTCAGAGTTCTGAAAATATGCAGCTATGTACGGAGTCCTATGTACATATTGAAACTAAGGTTATAGCTAGAATACTAAGATGGGATATCAGAATAGCTACTCATTGAAGCATAAGACTACTCCGTACTTATGGATTATCTGACTAACGGCGGTCGGACAACACCGATCTCATCAACACCGGAGTCCTCCCGGGTCCCTCATGCCCCATAGTTTATGTACCTAACCAACCAACCAACTAATTAATGCTAGTTTAGTGGATACCAATAAGCGAGATGACAGATGACATTGTTGCCACCTCGTCTAGTTGACAGAGATAGTGTGATGATCAGTGTGGACCACAAACCCAAAATAGATAACTTGCCAACGCACCAGGTGCTGTCTACTACAGAATACATAGATACATGCTCCCTATGTGCAAAGCCCAGTGCACTGGGCTTTGGGTCAAGGTACTCAATCGATATTGTTAGATGTGGCATTAGAGTTAGCATGCCGTGGCATTTAACGTATAGATCGTTCTCGCTACCTAGTTTAGCATCCATATCCGCACCCACAACCACATCACATCCACCAAAATGTCGGATCTCTCGGAATGGAATAAAAAACTATTCTGGGTATTACTCGCATGCAGTCCGTTTATGTTCATATCTGTTGGGTTACCTGAATCATGAGTACTATCCAAAAAGTTGCGATCACTGGTGTATATTCTATGATCCTCGAATTGCCGGCTGATGAAATGCATATATTAAGTGATACGAACATACGATGAAGGTGTGACAAGATATATGGGGAGAGCACATCGAAAGAACGCACAAGAAGTTCAAAAAAAGCCAAATAACAAAAGAGTGAGTGTATAGCCTAGATGCTATCCAGTAGACCTCCAAAGATACACAATAGTATGCCAGCTTCCAGTTCCATACTATGTCACAACAAGTAGGACAAGATAGGGTGGGTGACAATGAGCCGAGAATGGTAGGAGTGAATAACAAGACAAGCATAAAAATTATCCCGCCTTTGGAAGCTCAGAATCATTTTTGCAGGGAACTCCGCATCTGTCACCACCGATCAGTATGTATTTCTCCCACCATCTAAATCGATTCCACAAGACTTCGTAAAGCCAATCACATTCCCATCCTTATAGAGTTGGTCAAGCACACCATCCTTGAAAAGTCCGGCAGAGTTCTAGGTTTGAAGAACTATCGGTCCACCCTTTCGACGGAAGGTGATGTCGGGGTTGCAGGTACCAGCGGATTCACAGTGCTTGCCGTCCTTAACTATCGGGTCGATTGGGCCGTCATCACCATCTTTCACAGTGAACTTGATGCTGTAGTTACCAAGGCAACTATTATACGTCAACATTCGATAGAGAAGCTTGAATAGGGCCTTGTAACACATATGGGCCGTCAAATTTTTGTTCACCAGAGCTCTAGATGTTGTCGTTCCAGACACAGGAGTCCCATTGATCAGTGTCATAGGTAATTTTGGCTGTGGTCCGAGATTTCTCAGCAGGAGTAGCTACTGCCTTGCAGTTCTACTGTAACGGAATAATGAGCTTTATTTGATTCTTGAATTTCCTAATATTCGTTCTTACTCCACCTTGGGTAGTGATTTTCAAAATGCAATTTCCAGAATCTTCTTCCTGAAATAGTGTTAGTGGATGGATACATAACTGCCTTCCTATGCTTGAACATACTGCATGCGCAAGGCACGGGCCGCGGAAAACCGGGTACAACGCCTATGTCAGGGTCATGGACTCGTCCCAGGACTGGCCCGCCAGGTTCAACTTGCGGCAGCACAGTCAGTAGCCCTATATGGAGCAGAGCTCTGGTGGCAGGGTCAGAAGGATCGACTAGCAGGTATACAGCTGATGATCAATCGACAGGCCCGTGCTATTACTGGCATGCTGAAAACCACCCCTATAGGGCCACTGGTTCGTGAGACAAGCCCAGCACCGGCAGAGGTTCTACTGGAGGCCCGACAGTTGAGATACACTACCCGGCTGCTCAGCTTACCAAAGATCCTCCCAGTGAGCTTCCGAGAAGGGGATCAACGCACCCAGCTGGGGGAGCAAACTCCAGGGAACCGACAGTGGGCAGAGAGAAGCAACTGAGGCCCATGGTCCCTGGGACAACACCTCCCTCGACAATTAGCCAATATCCTACCAGCGGACCCATCCGAGGGCTTTGAAAGCACAATACAAACGACCAGTAGCCAGTTCCCAGGCCGAATAGAAGTGCTACCAAGTCAAGAGGCCCTAGCAGCTGTGCAATCTCTTCCTCCTGGACAGGCGATCTGGTCAGACGGCTCGAGATTAGAGAATGGCAGGTGCGGGGCAGGAATTGCTTGGTAAGAACCAGGAGGAGCATGGAAGACCCGGGGGTTCCCATTGGGCAAAGGATGCGAGGTATTTGATGCAGAGTTTCTTGGAGTTGTCCAAGCATTCCGAGTAGCATCGAAGATGGGAGATCAGGGAGCAGTCACTATCCTACTGGACTCCCAAGCCGCCATTGCGAGGCTGCGACATACCCAGCCAGGGCCAGGCCAAGCATTAGCAATCCAAGCACATGCTATAGCCAAGAGGCTACATGCCCAAGATCATCAACCCACCATTCAGTGGGTTCCGGGACACGCGGGGGTAGAAGGAAATGAGAGAGCCGACCAGGTAGCAAAGCAGGCAGCTAATAAACCCCCAGGAAGAGGCCCAAGAGAGATCTCCCTGGCATTTGCCTGTAGAGCCCGGACAGAGGCCATTACAGCACAGAAGCAGAGATGGCTTGCTAAGGAACTCAACAAGCGATCCCACCAAGATCAGCGGATGTATAGGCGACAGAGGAACTGGGGGCTCAACCCAACAGCTGCAGTTGCTCCCAAGCACCTGGCAAGCCGGTATTTTCAACTAAATTCGGGACATGCAGCCATTGGAGAATACCTACATTGGATCCAGGCCCAAGAAGATGCAACCTGCAAAGATTGTGGCTTATCAAGGGAGACAATACGTCATCTTCTCTTTGAATGCTGGAAATGGCGACACCAACGAAACAAGCTCTACAGAGATCTGGAGCTGGATGGGGTTGTGAGACCCACTACTGTAGAGGAGCACCCGCAAGGACGACTTTTAGGAGAGCCCAGAGCCACCACGGCGCTGCTACACTTCCTAGCCAGTACCGGTGTAGCTCTACCCCGGGCACACCTACAGCGAACTGCGGAAAGGGTCCAAAGAGATGATGAATGGGGACTGGAAGCATTGGAGGAGGCAATTAGAACAGGAGAAGGGTAGCAGGGAGAGTAGCCTAAGCTGAGATTCAGCTTAGGCCACACCCACCCTGCTCTGGAACACAAGGAGAGCACTCTGCTCGAAAGCCCTGCACATACAGGCGGTCTGGGGCAAGGAAAAGGATCAGAAAGATTATAGAAGGGGGTGCTGCCTCAGGAACTTATAGGGACAAGGGACTGTAGAATAGCTGTTGGCCTCGAGTCCATGAACATGGTCTGTCATAGCCCTTGAGCTCGGTATGGACAATAAGCTTGATTAAATAATAATAATATAGTATTATTGGATCTCGCACAATTCTTTATGACAGTTCACCTTGTTATTTATTGTATATCAACTCCCAAGGCTGCTAGAAATGATCTGAAGTTATATTTACAGGAAATAGTAAAATATAACGTGCATGATAAGCGGGTGAGACAGATAAATGAGTGAGACACTTGACCGCACCACCATTGAATTATACTAGTAGACTCAACTCTAACACCAGAAAACCAATCGAAACTATTCAGAATCATTTTCCTCAGAGGTCCTTACATCTTCTTGACAGGTTTGCCTGTAATGTCCTGGATTGCCGCATCTTCCACAGCGCCGTTCTTTCTTAGTCCTCCTTGGGCGACCAGTATTTTGACGTGTTCCCTCTTTAAGTTGTGCCTCTACATCAATTTGGGTCTGAATGTCTTGTCCTTCAGCTAGAGTCATACTTCTTCCTTGTTGAAGAAGTATTTTCTTAGCTCTGCAACGTTTGCTAAGCATCTTGTTTTGCTCTTGAAGAATCCAATTCTCTGATTGGAGCAGAGTTATCTTATGCATGATTCCGTGCGCTCCTTTCGAAAATCGGTCAATAGCATTATATATCGACGTTGGTGAGCTATTTTGATGTTGGGCAATTTGATTCTTTATATATTCTGACTGTGAGGTCGCCTCTGTTGGGTTGTTTGGTGTCCTACAAACCCAAGGAGTAGACATCTCAGGGACCCCCTCAACAGGTGTTGGCGTCCGTAGCTTTCACATCTAGCCTAGAAATCACAGATTCTGGGTCTAGAGGCACAAGTCCTGCCCCTCTAAAACCACCTTGAATGTTTTTTGCTGTCATTGAGCTCTGAATGCAGGAAAGAAATCTTCTTTGGTGATGTACATAACATGAGAGCGCATTAGGCTCTCAATTTGCCGACCATATGCTTTTTTAAGAGGGCCAAAGCAACCAACATCGAGAGGCTGAAGAATATGTGATGAATGAGGAGGCATACAAAGTGTGATAATGTCATTTTCCTTACAGAAAAGCTCAAAGTCTGTAGAGTGATGACTCTCATGCCCATCTAAGATAAGGAGACAATATTGACCTGTAGAATGAGGCTTAGTATACTTGTTGAAATGCTGAATCCATTCTAGGCCTCTCTCATTCGTCGTCTAGCCATTTTCAGACGTAGCGATCACCCAATCTTTTGGTAATGGGCTCTTATCATACCAGGTCGAGAGGTGATATTTACCCGCAACAATGATGAATGGTGGGATCGTCCATCCTTGTGAATTGATCCCCTGAATCATTGACCCAATCACGGCCTCCAGGCTGTGATAATTTTGCACTAGAATATCGGTCCGCATTGATGACTACCATGCCTGTAGAGATAATGCCCATCATAAACCCTGTCTCATCGAAGTTGTAGATATCCGATTCCGCCACGCCATACTTTGCAATAGTATTTCGTACAAGCGCAAACCATCCACAAATCAGCTCTGGATCGTCGCATAGAGCTCTCTTATAGTCATATTTTCGGAAAAAGTGCATATTGAGTTGTGATTGTCACTTTACAAAGTTTGAAGCCCAGCGCTTGCCAACACATGACGCGCCGCGTTCTCTGGGTAGTCAATTGGCCATATCTTCAACATGGCAAAGCCGAGGAGGAAATGCTCATGCATCCAGGTCAAGGATATGTTGAACAATTACCGTCTCCTCTAAGTCAGTGAGTTTCTGCGATTTAGGCTTGATATCGCGCTGTGACGCCATTCCTTTGAGTCACCGACTCAGAGTTGCATGACTGACTGAGTAGATCTTTGCGGCAGCTCGGGCACTTAAATTCGGGTTGCTTCGGATAGCTTGGACAGCTAAGATCACTTGATTTTCTTTTTTTGACAATTCCATTTTTGTTGGTGAGGGAAAATGCGGTTGAATATTGGGGATCGCGTCGCGGCGATTTGGTGTCTCACTCCCTTATCACTCATCCGCTTCTCATGCACGTTAGTCGGGAAAAAAGTTGAAAAGGATAACTAAAAGGAAGTATGGAAGATAATTACTGCGTCAATAACCCAACTAGACAATGATCAACTTTCCGAGAAATATGCTAGTACTGAGGAAGTGTGAAATTTGTACTTCGAAGTAATTTTTCTGCATAATCTCAGCTCTGAAGTGGCTTCCCCACACCGATATTCATAACATTATTGGGCTACATTGAGTGATTGACGGGGAACCCCGCATCATACTCTCAGCTCTCAGCGTGTAGAAAGTCCACCTGGATCATGTATTATTGTTCAGCTGAACAGACAGCTTGTCATCGCGTTGATACACGTAAACTCCGCCAGCCATTGTTGACGATATTTTGCCCAAGATGAAATTATCATATAAAATGGCCAGAAAATTCTCCAACCTCCCGGGGAATTCAAAACAAATACTCTGCTGAAATATCTATCAAACGTTATAAATTCAAGAAAATGACTGAACCCGTCGCACCCTCTGCTGTTTACAGCGTCCGTTCCGAGCCGGTTGGTCTCCGTATTGCCACTGGCGGATCTGGCCAGTCTGGTCTATTGGAGGCATTAGCCAAAGAATTTGTCAAATAGTAAGTTGTCTCAGTTACAGTGTTGAGGATTTAAAACTTACTTATTCGCCAACAGTTGTGTTGACTCCAAAGAAACCCAGCCTTTCCTTGTTGAATGGTACAAGTCCGACACAACCTTTTCGATTGAGAATCTGCGCAAAAAAGTCGCGGACGTTGGTATCACGTACCATGCTGTAGCTGAACAAACCGCGTTGGACGACGGTGTTATTGATCGAGTCGCGTATGCGTGGCGGGATCATTGGATGCTTGTCGGTACGTTGCTCATTTGGCCTTAAGTCAGGACTTTGTTAACTGATATGTGTAATCAGGCCCGAAGGACAATCCTGCAAAGCTTCCAGAGAATGACCAGTCCACTATCTTCTCGCTGTTTACCAAGTTGTTCAGTGCAATGGAAGAGAGCAAGGATTCTCCGAGGCCCATTAAATTCTTGTCACGGTATGATCCCTCCTTCTTTCTTTGTAAAAGAAAAAAAAAAAAAAAAAAGGGATTCTACTAACACATACCATGCAGGTATGACAAGTCCGCTGGAAACATCGTAGAGTCCTTGTTATGGGCCACTATCGGCCAGGTACCGTGGGCTGACCCCCCAACCTCGTGGTATCATATGTTCCCTAATTTCCCCTTCCAAGCTATCCGGGAGGCGGCCAACAAGGGCGAATACACTATCACAGACAAAGGAACGTATTGGGCGATCGAAAAAGAAACTAGAGATAAGCTCACAGTTTTTGTAAAACAACCCCCAAGTTAGACTCTTTGACAACAACATACGCTAACACCCAAACCTAGGCCGAAGGGAAAGATGATGAAAACCACCCTCTGCTAAACCCAGCTCACGTTTTGGTTGGCAAGAATGCAGAGAATAAGCAAAGAGCCAACGATTTTGCTGACTGGATTGGCTGGGAACACGGTGGCCAGCAGGTCATCAAGGGCTTTCAGAAGAGTGAAACGGCTCTGTACTCGACTATTCCAGTGGGTGTCAATCCCCTAGACCGAGTAAAGGGAATTATAGGATTTGCAAGCTCCATCAAAGCAGCTGTCCCTGTTCCCTCGAGCGACGATATTTACTTCTTCAATAACAAACAGTACACTCGGGTCAATCCATACACAGACACCACTTACACCAATGTGACAGACATTTGGGGTATGTGGCCTGGTCTTTACCAGGTTGGCTTTGCCCCAGTCAATGCTGCCTTCACCAATCCGGAGGATCCTAATGAAGCATACTTCTTCTGCGAGTCTCGATGCGCGAAAATCAACCTCATAACTGGACAGCTCGGTCCTGGTAGCGCTGTATTCAATTTTCACGAAAGATGGAGTGGTCTTAAAGACGCTGGTTTCGACACTGTCGATGCTACAATGTCTTTTGCCTTCATGGGAAGCGGTTATGAAAACGCCGTCTGTTTCTTCCGTAAAGACAAATACGCCCTAATCGATGTTTACCAGAACAAAACCTTCGAATGGGGCGAGATTTTCTCGCGCTTCAAAGCCCTGGAAAAAGCCAAGTTTAAGCACATCGATGCGGTCGTGTTCAAGCCAGGGAAGCAGAAACGGGAGGCGTACTACTTCTCTGGTACACAGTATGTTCTCGTCGATTTGCCTGGTGACTATATTGCCTGGGGACCTCTTGATGTGGGGAGTTCGTGGCAGTCTTTGAGGGCTGCTGGCTTTTATTGAAATTAGGAAATTCGGGCCTAGACAGTCATTCCGCGGTAACAATTTAGTATACATTCAGACTATGAAATCGACAAACATATCTGGGTTTGCAATTAGGCGCTCGCATTTGAGGCTTGCGACACCGAAAGGAAGCGGCTGTTTATTCAACCCAAGATTGCAGAGACCCGATTCGAAGTAAATATGATCATTAAAAGTTGATTACCTGCTCAGTGTCAGTTCCATATTTTTCTTAGTCACAAGTATGAGAAAAATACCAAGGCTTTCGATGAAAGGCTTGCAGGAAGTCCCATTGGCATAAACCTGCATAATTGTTGAAAAAGCCTGGAACCAATTTTGAACCATTTCATGAGTCTTGTCTCTTTCTTGTTCTTCTTTCACTCTCTGAAGTGCAAACTGCCCTGACGGTGAAGGACGCTTAACTGCAACTCGAGGTTGTAATCTCTGTATCATAGCTTAATATGTGTACACAGAACTATATGACGATCAAATCTAGAGTAAGCTGATTCACAGCCTCGCTGCTACATGACGTGGCAAATTCACAAGTCCCAACAAGGCAACCATATAATTGTGGCTGGCTGATCATTTTCCACCTTATTTATACCGAGTTCTGCTGAAAGCATTTCTCACTTCTACAAATATTCAAATACCATCTACAAACCATTCCATAATCTCAACTTCAGAATGCCTGTCTCACTACAAACCGCGAACCACTTAGCGAACAAGTGGACGCAGAAGAAACAGTCCACCACCGAAGACCTCTTCAAAGCCTCATGTCCCAACAATCACCGCGCCTCAAAGCAAATCATCCAAAGCGCCTTCTCCCAATCCTTGGATGGAAATCACATTAGTTCGTCCAAGCATGGTTTCGTTTATGCTCTCTATCACGCATACAGCCACCACCACCATCTCACGATCCGCCCAGACGACGTCTGGGTTGCTATCCTAAATCAAATCAACTTCTACGTCAATGCGCATGCAGAGGAGTTGCGCTCCTTCTTTGTCGCGCATGAGGGGCAAAGGGAGCTTACTGTGGTTGAAGCCGGTACCATCCATACCGTGGATCTGGGTGCTCTGGCGGTCAAAATGACAGATGAAATCCAGAAAAATGTCCTCGATCCGGAGCTACAAAAGTGGATTATGCCGGAATTCAGTACTACTACTAATAACGACAAGGTTGTGGCTGCCATCCAGATGATGGGTACCATGCAGAAATACTTCAGCTACAAGATGTGTCTGATGTGTGGCATCCCCAGTGTGACTTTACTCGGCGAGCGTGACGACTGGGAATTGTTGCTCAAGAAATTGGATAAAATCCCGCAACTGGGCAAAGAACCCGCTCAATTCGCGGAACTTCTCACTCCCGTTCTGAAGAGATTCATCGCCTGCTTTGACAATCCCACATCGCCCGACCTCCGAGACTTCTGGGGTAAATGTGCTCATTACTATGGCGGTGGAAGTGGTCCTACTTACCTATCAGGCTGGGTTACGGCATTCTGCTTCTGGAACGAAGATGGTAAGTCTTCGTATCACGGCAGGCCGAATAAATGGGACGCTGGCTGCGAGCTGGATGGTGTTGCTTTCCATCGAGTCGAAACAGACGATATCCCTGCTGGATACGCTTCGGTTCCCGTGAAGCTCGACGACAATGGTAAGGAATACGATACCATGATTCTTGCTGGTATGGTAGGTATTCAGGCCAATTCCAGTGGTCAGTTACTCGAGGGTGCCTCGGAAACTGGGTTGGATTCGATTCAGCCGGTGTCGGGATGGTGGATGTATGAGAAGACTAATGAGTCGGGTTCACGGGAGCAGACATGAGAGGAATACTTCGATGAGGTTTTATCTTGCCAGTGATGAAGGTCGACAATACTCAAAGCAATCTACCTTCAGATTGTATCTTGCTACATGGATTTGCTGCAGTGGGGGCCGATAGTTTATCAAAATATTGCCAATACAACAATTATAGTTTTATTCCATTTTACGAAAGCTTTCTAAGCGTACTCTCGCAGTTAATAATGGGCGATTTATTCGCTGTATATTACGATGGTTTCGATGATAACTTATGCTGTCTACAATTGTTGTCACAAGACCACGACGGTGAACACCGATGTAGCAATTTGTAATAAGAAAGGCAATGACTTGTAATTTATAGATTCTGGATAGTTATTCATAAAAAGCCTCAGAAAAATGAATTAACATAACCGCAGCGCAGAGGATGGATGGATCCTCAGCCGACTGGCCGCTCGGCGTATGGTTTTATCGAGCTTTCGAACGGCTGACTGCCTCGTTGAAAGTGGACAGCATCACCCAACAGAGACATCTGTAAAGAACGTATTAAATTATGTTGTTTGATACTGGGCATGAGCCAAGCTATATTTAGATCATCTCTAAAATACATAAAAAGAGACATCCCCCTCTCCGAACGGTTCCCTTTCCACGCCTCATCGTCAGCTATTAAGATCTTCTGCAACTGCACACCATGACTAAAAGAATCACATCAGAAGATGGCCCCACACGCAAAGAACAGCTCTCGTGGCCGAGCATATTGATAGTCTACAGAAACAGAACCCCGACTCCGACCTCAAAACTAGTTCGCGAACAGTGGTGGATATTGAGCGTCAATCTTGGTGCTGGTCTTCAGGTGGGCAAGAATCAGTGATGAAATAGATGTCCTGGCTGACATTTATGAAGACTCTCCACAAAGAGACCAACGACAAGCTCAACGCCTGTGTCGCAAAGGTGTTTGCGGGCGAGTTCGCTCCAGATGCCACGTCTGAGGCACGCAGTGAGATGAAGACAATCCTTGCTGAGCGTCCAGATATCCTGGAATGGGTTGATGCTTTGATATTCCAGAATGAGCAGGCTTTGGCTCGTATGTATGAGTTTGCCATGTCGGAAGCAGGCATTGAACTCGTCTGACAGGATTATGTCCCAACTGCATCGCAAAATCCCACATGTTCATTGTCACACTTGGCCCACTCTGACTAGACAATCAAACTTCCATCTCACTGGCAGACTGATATCGCCACCGAAAATGCCTCAGAAACCCTGAGCATAAGACGAGCCGAGAAGCCTGAACAATCACCGCCGCAAGGTTATTTAACATTCTTTTTACTCCACCACGTCCTTAGTTTCCGGCTAGGCAAATCTCGGCCTTAACAACAGACATGGGGATTAGGGGCCCCATTTTTGGCATTATGAGTTCTCAAATATCAAGTAGCCAAGAAGCAAGAGGAAAAAGACATAATACAAGGTACATGCGGAAGTTTTCTGGCCACTGCATGAATAAAGCATCTGCTTATGAAGGAAGTGGTCTGATGCATTAGGTCACACAGGCTCAGTAAATGAGATTATGGGATGAGGATATTTCCAAGAATACGAAGTGATGGGCAATTGTTTCCAACAGATCTAACCTCTATCATCTTTTCCCCCAATAAGACTATAATTCCCTCACTCTTAACAGGTTGCTTTATCACAACCGTTGTTCAGCGCGTGTCTTGTGCGGTATTGACGAGTCTGGAAGGATAGTCTCGTTAGCATAGTATTGTGTGATGCTCAACGCTGCATCAACAGCCCATTAAGAAAAATGAAACCAATACACCAAACAAAGCCATATGGACAATCAAGGCAAATGGGTATGAGCCCTGCCGCATAATGCCTATGAAAGCCTCTTCATCTATATGGATTTCCTTTCTTCTTCTCTTCTCCAGATTCAATATTCTCATTGATAGGCTACCTGGTCTAGATAGTAATATCATTTCATTGTTATCTACATGCTGACCCACACGTTGGCCATTCATGGTGGCGTTGTTTCCCACAAGAGGAAATCACTATGGAGAGTTGGCTTCCTTCTCCAAGGACTGACCAACAACAGTAACATTGAATATCGCCTTCATAATCCTCAGTTAAATCAACAATGACCACCAAAAAAGAACTCAAACTATCATGCGATTGACAAGCCTCTTAGTATTGGCCTATTGTGTCACGACGCTCTACTAGGATAATGGAACATCCAACTCATGGGTCCTACCTAGGTAGCTATCGACGAGAATAATCAACATGAGGAAGGAAGATAGGAGGTAACGCCGTATTTATCAACAAAGCAACAAAGCAAACAACCACACCTCACGTAATAACCAGCCAAAGTGACCAGGCCATCACATATTGCACCCTTCAAGGGGGAGGAAGAGAGAAAGGTCTAGGACCACTCTCTAACAATTTGCACCTTTGCACTGCTACGATTCCTAGCCAGGACCAGTATAGCTCTACCCGAGCACACCTACAGCGAACGGCGGAAAGGGTCCAAAGAGACCATGAATGGGAACTGGAAGCATTGGAGGAGGCAATTAGAACAGGAGAAGGGTAGCAGGGAGGGTAGCCTAAGCTGGGATTCAGCTTAGGCCACTGGAACACAAGGAGAGCACTCTGCTCGAAAGTCCTGCGCATACAGGCGGTTTGGGGCGAGGAAAAGGATTAGAAAGATTATAGAAGGGGGCTAGCGCCTCAGGAGCCTATAGGGACAAGAGACCGTAGAATAGCTACCGGTCCAAGTCCACGAATAATGGTCTATCATAGCTCTAGGGCTCGGTATGGACAATAAACTTGATTAAATATTAATAATAATTTGCATCTTCCAAGTAGCCACTGGTCGCTTACTTACCATATTCAACACAACGACCCGCTCTTCTGCGTCGCCTGGAATGGGGCGGAGTTTTGTTGGCGAAGAGATGTAGGGCGTGGATTGAGGAGGGACGCATGGTCGCAGAGAATATTTACTGGGGTTGCGGGGAATTGTTAAGGTTTAGATATCTTTTTTGTTCTATATCAGTTCTATTTTCTATGCCAGAAAGCGGGTTTAGAGATGTTGAGTACTTTAATTACATAGAGTCTTGGCATTGGTGTGGTACCCTTAACAACTACAGCGATTATCCTGATTGAGAGGCCTTTTTCCAATCCAGTGGAATGCATGCTAGAAAATAGGGTTAGCATTGGAAAATACAAATGCGTAAGGTTTGTTGTCGCTTAGACAACCCCAATTGATTCCATCCATCAATAGCATTACGACAATGCACTAGAGCATATACCCAATTGTATTTCACGATTAGAAGAATCGAGACAAACCAAACATCGAGCTTTTCTTTGGTTTGCTTGCCTTAACCGGCTCATGTAGCCCCATCAACTGACGCACCGCCATCTGCGCCGCCTTCACACCATAATCCATCGAGCACACGACTTCATCTGGAATCTCCACAAACTGCCCTATCAACCCCAGATTCGTCATGGCCTCAGGTATAGTATTCGGTCGATCAGAAGATGCCCGTGGCAGCAGCATAGATGTCATCCGCGGCAAAATGCATGGAACCGTGATTGCATTGCAGGTTATTGCCTCCAATGGGAATTTTAAATGATGAAGTAACTCCATCATGATTTCCTCCCCGGAGCAATTGATCATGGGCTTCTTGATGAAATCACCCATTTTCTCTGGGTGCA
Organism: Aspergillus intermedius; assembly: GCA_039880815.1. Lineage (NCBI taxonomy): Eukaryota > Fungi > Ascomycota > Eurotiomycetes > Eurotiales > Aspergillaceae > Aspergillus > Aspergillus intermedius. The sequence continues at coordinate 13,783 of JBDODA010000116.1, read as the reverse complement.
TCGCATAACCCCAGAAAACCTGCACGTCGGGCGGTTGATCTGGGAAAAACGGTTGCCGCGGCAAATTCAGGCTCAACAGCCAAGCGCTGTCTTTTATTGTCACGTATGGCACAGACCCCGGTTCGTCGCCCGTGAGCGCGACGAACCGGTTAAAGAATTCCGGGGATCTCAAGGTGACGGTAAACACCTCGAGACGGGATTGCAGCATGCGTGTACAAAAGTTATACGCGTTTCCAAATTTGGAATGTTTCGTGCATAGCTCCAACCATAGCGACCAGTTTTCGTCCAGATCCTTATGGATCTCAATGAGCTCTAGATCCGGTGGTGTTGTGTTAGATCCTGTCGCGGCGCCGGACATGATGTTGCCCAGGGAAACGATGGCAATGTCATTCTGGGCGAGGTTGATTGTTCCCTTTTTGGGTTCATTCGCTTTCGTCCATTCTATGGCTGAAACCCGGTGGTATTTGTCGCGGGAGTCCATGACGATGTCGGTGACTGTCGTGTGGAATTGAAAGTCGACGCCACGAGACTCGAGGAAGGCTGCTATCGGTGCTATGACAGCCTGGTGGAGGTTAACGCGGCCTTCGTATAGAGGATGAAAGTCGTTCAGCCAGTGGCTGTTGTGCATGAAGTAGCGGACATAGCGGTGGAATTCGGCTGCGCTGTGACTTGGCTGGAAACAGAACCTATGATGCAGGGAGATATGGTCATGTCGGTTCAAAGCAGAGAAACAGAGAATGGGAGCTGCAAAGGTATAGTACCTACCTAGTAGCAATCATCAACCAGTAATCACTCCTGAAGAAGCTCTTGGAGAAGTGATCAGAAATGCGCGATCGTTCCAGCATTTTTTCCGTCTTCCCAGACAGTCTGGACAAATCCATACGATCCCGGAAACCTAGGCTGACCTGTTTAATGTTGATGCAAGAGATTCCACCCGGTTTTTCCGCCAGAAACCGCGTATAGGATGTCCTGTCGGAGGACCCCACTTGATACAACTCCAGAATATCATCGAGAGCCGTCTTCCCTGGCCGAGCCTGTGAAGGAACCTTACAAAGAAGATCCTCAATCCAGACGCCACTGAATACAGGCACTGCTCCACCCCGATATTCATAGCCATTGACCGGGTCGCCGGCGTTCGCGGTATTTTCACCGGCCTTGCCAATGGTTTCGAGGATATGCACACGGTTGGGCGGTACTTTCGCTTCTTCGATTAAGTACACGGCAGCTGCAAGTGATTGGACGCCGCTGCCCAGAATCCAGGCGTCCATATCATCGGGTTGCCGATGGTCCATTTGAAGACGTGACAGCGGTGAATGGAAAGTGCCATGACGGGGAGGGAGAAATTTCTTAATCAATCCTTTCTTTTATTCTTGGGGTTAGTGGCAACCGACTCTGTGATGTCAAGACGTACCGTCCCTCGGAACAGGTATATCTTCTACCCGGGATTTGCGGTGACAGCCGCCCACAATTCCGGCCCAACCTCTCATGACGCCACGACTAACCAAAGTCCAATGTCGAGATATACTAATCTGGACATAGGTAAAAATTGGCCGAGGTAAAAACATAGTGAGGTCATAACGCCTTATATACACCGAGGTTTAGAAAACATCAAACTATAAATCCTCAATAGAATGTTGCGGAATATAGAAGTCCTGTGGTATGGGGTATTCTTCATCGAGAAATCCGCAATTGTAATGAGATGGTAGATTAACAACCCAACCAGCATCTTAGGCTGTGTATAAGATAATACAAATTATGGATCCAGCACATTGTGATGTTCGTCCATTAGTGAGGGGGTATCTGTAGGGTTGAGTACCGTCCCCAACAATTTAAACGTGTTTTTATTTTCAGGGGCTCGAGAGGAAAGCGGCTCAAGGTAAGAGGATCGAAGAATCTTATATTTGGATCTAGATGTATCTCCTGTTTGAGTCGAATTGTACACTGCAGAGAGACTCATGGGATGCTGGAATCAACTTCCCTACAGTGAAAATGCCATTCAACAATATCCTACATCACCTGAGCCCAGCAGGCCTCCATGCTTATCATCACAAGACTGCCAACACCTATCAACAGTCCGGTCGGCGTACCTCATCTACTTTGCATTACTCGGATTTAGTCCCATCTTCAAATCACTTACTAAATCCGCAGCTCAAATGCATGAAAGCAGAACATCCTCGGTTCAAACTCCTAATCGCAGCTAAAGCAAACATATTCGGGGGCATTTGTAGACTGTATCATTCCGGCTACAAATGCGAAAGGTAGAGGAAGGTCATAAAGGAGTCTTCAAGTTCGGCCTTGTAACGGTTAGCCGAACCCTGGATATTCTCAACTAAATTTATGTTGCATTCATGCTCGCTTATGCGCTCAGGCCTGTTTCTTTCTTCCCCAGACACCAAAAACTTCCTACTGGGTTCTTTCAATGCCGGCTGTACCCCTGGTTACATTTGGCCCTGATCTTGCATTTACAGCAGCTTCCGTCTTACTCGCGAACAATGTTCCCCGATCATATCAAGGTATTGTGAGTAGCCTATTGATGGTGACGCAGAATCCGTCGGCGGCTATCACCAGTGCTATAGAAACTAAAACATGGGGCGGCCTTCTGGTGATTTTAGTCTACAGGGACTACGAGCGATTTGGTGGTTTGGGTTTTCAGGGACAATAGTAGCGGCATTGATTACTATTGTTTGGGTGAGGATTTCAAAAGAACTACGTTGAATGCAAGCGATATCAGTATACCGACGTAATTAAGATTGTACAAGCCTACATACAAGCATTACAGTCTTTGTAGCAAACCTTAATCGGCATCATTACTTCGATGGACATAATACAAGGTATCTACAAATGGCACTGGATGTTATAAAGGCTGTAGGCTGTCATGGGAATTTTTGCAACCCAGGAAGTGAAAACAATAGTATAGGCCTCCCACAATTTTTTTTTCATTCAAGCCAATGAGATGTTTTACATGTATTGAGATGTAGAAAAAAATTCGAATAAACGTATTTATAGATTGTGTCAGTATGTTGATAATCTGATGCAATGCCCTAATTCGAATTGAAGCGGAAGATGTGATCATCTTGATGTCTTGATATAATAGCCCCAGCAATAAATCTACAGTCAGGTTGCAATGCTGTGATACGGCCAGCCAAGCAGGCAAAGTCAAGCTTTTGAATCAATTCGATTCTATCTATCCATCAACCATGTTCATGTCTACAGGAAGCGTCAAAAACATAACCGTGCCAGAAATGGCCAATGAGTTTGATTTCATCATCGTCGGAGGTTATAGCTAGTATTTCCTTAGGTAGATCATGCATGCTGACGCTTAACAGGTGGCACTGCTGGGAATGTGGTCGCCGGCCGGCTAGCCGACAACCCCAAAGTTTCCGTGCTGGTAATCGAAGCGGGCCGAGGGTACGTATCTCAACACCTTCCTGCCTCCTGCCTTCCGTCTTTCTCTGAATGAGATTTAGTGATCCTGAAAATATTGCGGAGATCACCACTCCCGCTCGCGCCTTCGAGTGCCGCAATGGCCCCAATGACTGGAAGTACAAAGCCACAATGATCGATCGCGAAGACTACACCCGCGTGGAGAAGCCTAACACACGAGGGAAAGTTTTGGGTGGCAGCAGTTGCCTAAACTATTACACCTGGGTGCGCGGCAGCAAGGCGACCTTTGACGACTGGGAAGAGTTTGGTGGCAGTGCCTGGAATTGGGAAGGAGTCAAAAGATATTTTGATAAGGTGCGTCTTTTCTTCACCTCATTTCTATTTCATTTATCTAACTCAGCAGCCTGTCACTTACCATGACGACAATAACAACTACCCACATGTGAGGAACATTGGTTTGGGTGGTCCCCTTCATATCGAGCACGCGGACTTAGTGCCTGAGCTGCAGCCATTTCGAGATGCGCTGCTCAAAGCATGGCAGAGCAAGGGCCTCAAAGTCAACGATGATATTTACTCGGGCTACGTATCGGGTCTGACTCACTGTGCTACCAGTATCTACAAGGGCGTCCGCTCTTCAAGCTGGTCTTTTCTTGTGGGCAAGCCTAATATCCAAGTCCTGTCGTCCTCCTACGGCAAGCGGTTAATTATTAATGAAAACTGTGTCACTGGTGTTGAAGCCCACGGACCTAACGAAGAAGATATCATCATCAAGGCGCGCAAGGAAGTCATTGTCGCTGGTGGAGTGTACGAGTCGCCGAAGCTGCTGATGCTGTCAGGTGTAGGCCCGGAAAAGGAATTGGCGCAGTTCGCCATCAATGCTATTGTTGATTCACCCCATGTCGGCCGAAACTTGATTGACCATCCCATTTTGTCGCATGTGTTTCGCCTGAAAGATGGCTTGGGCCTGGATGATCATTTGCTGCGCGCCGGTCCGCAAAAGGAAGGCGCAGTCACGGCTTATAATCGGGACCACACCGGGGCACTGGCCAGCGGTCTACTAGAGCTAGTGGGATTTCCTCGCATTGACGACCGGCTGAACAAAATCCAGGCGTACGTGAAGGCAAAGCAGGAAAATGGAGGAAAGGATCCGTTTGGACCGGCAGGCCAGCCGCACTTTGAAATTTACTTTGTGGTGAACATTCAAATATCTTAGACCGTATGCATAACAACTAACTTGTACAGCCTATGTTCGCAGACGCATTTCAGTGGCACTTCCCCGTCCCTCCAGAGGGAACCTGGCTGACGACGATTGTCGACCTATTGCGTCCCATGTCAAAGCCAGGTTGGGTCAAGCTGCAATCGGCCAATCCACTAGATCACCCACATATCAACGTAAACTTTTTTGAGAACCATCTGGACGTGATCGCTCTGCGAGAAGGGGTTCGTTTTGTGGATGATATTCTCATGACGGGCGAGGGATTCCGGGACATCATCGGTGAGGACTATCCTTGGCCCATGCCGCGTAACTCGGACGAGGCAATGGACAAGATGGTCCTGGAGCGCGCTCAGATTGGATTCCGTAAGAGCCCAAGAAAAGTGCCACGATGGACTTCACATTGCTGATTTTTTTTTTTTTTTTTTAAAAAAAAAAAGATCCATGCGGAACCTGCCGCCTGTCAAAGGACATCAAGCAGGGCGTAGTCGATGCAGGACTTAAGGTGCACGGCCTGAAGAATGTCCGAGTAATTGATGCGTCGGTGTTCCCTATCATTCCAGACTGTCGCATTCAAAATGCTGTCTACATGGTTGGTGAGAAGGGCGCCGATCTCATCAAGGCTGACCATAAGGATCTCTACTGAAGGAGGCTATATTGCATTACCTGAAGATGGGTTACATTTGGCCATATCTACTATTAAAGATTCGATCTAATGGAATGATATGAAGAGCTTGTTTCGCGGTTTCCTGCTAGACCATGGACGAAAACGATTATGGTGGCCACATTTGTTAGCTTATTTGATGTGTCGAGTCCGGGTTATGCATACTCCACACATTCCCCCAGTGAGACTTGATGAGTATATCAGATTAAAATACCAGCATAAAGACATTACGATACATTCTGTCAGCTCACTACGCCATATACCTCTCGAGCTCCTTTTCGGTCCAATCCCAGATCCTCTGCGCCAGGGCATCGTTCTCCCCTAACGGCGAGACGGGGCCCCCAATCCCCACGGGCTCGTAATATTCGCCGCTCTTGACGTCCTTGGACACCGACGCCCAAAGTTGATTGCGCACTCCTTGGTGGACCGGGGTGACAATCCCTTTCGCCACCTTTCCCAGCAGCCGGATAACGAGCGGCGACCCCGTAGCGCTGTTCACGAGGTTGGTGCGCACGACGCCCGGGTGGATGGACGCGCAGGTAAATTGCGGGTATTTGCGAGCCAGGTAGCGCGTCCAGAGCACCATTGCCAGCTTGCTTTGTCCGTAGCGGCCGAACGCGCCCAGGTCATCGGCAGGCCTGCGAAGCGAGTCGAAGAGCACACCTTCCTTTGGGGCCCAAACGTGGCCGTGTGACGAGATCGCGACGATGCGTACGTCCTGCGGGAGGCCGCTGGTGTCTGTGTTCGACCTGTCGGCATTGCGTTCCAGCAGCGGCAGTAGGAGCTTGGCCAGCAGTGCATGGCCGAGGTAGTTGGTGCCGAACTGCAGCTCGTAGCCGTCCTGAGTCAGGCCCGGCGGGGCAGCGATGACCCCCGCGTTGAGCATCAGGATGTCCAGCCGGTCGGACTCGGCTACCACCGTGCGGGCGGCCTGCGCCACCGAGTCCAGGGCCGAGAGGTCCATCGCCAACACCTTAATCGGGGGTGTGTCGGGCACTTGTTGCGGATCTCCTCGGCTGCGGCTTGGGCCTTGTCGATGTTGCGGGCTGCCAACCAGATCAGTGCAGGTCTGTGGCGGGCGTATTCTAGGACGCATTGCTTGCCCAGGCCGATGTTGCCACCCGTCACGAGAATCACCTTGCCGTTGAGCGGTGGGATGTCCTGCTCCGGGTCGAAGGAGACGGATTTGCACCCGAAGACCATGATGCGTGGTAGAAATACAACCGATACAAAAGGGAGCTATGAGTGGTAGGTGGCAGAAGAACAGAAAAGACGAATGTCTTACCGTATATAGCCATGAATCATCCGATACCGAACATCATCCTGAGCTCGCTCGGTCCAGGCCGAGAAAAAAATAGGAAGGATGGCCATTTCGTCTGCCCAACCATTATCACCCTGTCAAAGCATCTTCGGATGCACCGGATGGAATGCGATAATCCGCAACCAATTGAGACGTTACGTATCAATAGGAGGAATGAGGTCAGGAGGATTGGGATCCCTGTCAGCACCGTTCACGGAATACGAGCAGCGGGGCTTTTTGATATCCCGGACTTCCTTGTCCGATATTCATGGCTAGATTGGGTCTTGTCCAGTCCTAACAAGACAACCTTGTACTGACTCCGATGGGTTGTCCAAAAAAATCATGCATTTTCCCCATCTGTATACTAATGGCATATAGAATGAAAACAAGCACTGCTCAACAATTTGACATACATGGCCGGCATATATATGGTTGCGGATTAACAGTAAGACATAGGCAAATATCCAAACAAAGGAAACACAGACGATGCAGACGGAGACTTCTCTAACATGCGGAAGACAGAACCAACGGATGTTGGGGATACCATATTTCCAAGGTGCGTGTACAGCAGCTCTGTTTCTTTGCTGCTTTTTGCAAGCTGGGCCCAGGGCTGTCGATTCCCATTCCACAATATGGGATGCGAGAAGCCTGTCTCCTCATGATTGATGCTCGATACACCATAGTTTCTTGCCTAATGGAATCGAAAGGCCCAGGGTTCTATCGAAGCGGGGTAGTAAGGTACCACTTCAGCCCTTCTGGAACAAAGTAAAATGACCAAGACTCGGGCATTGATTTGATTCTGAGTTCACGATAGCCGAAGGTTGCGACTAAAGCTAAATGCAAAGCATCGGTAACTACATCCCAGAAGCTTCCAGAGTATGGAGTACTCCACACACCAAGGCAAACAAATGACCTTTGAACACATCGCACCTGCATATTCATTGAATTCCAAGAATCCAACTTGTTCGTGCATCAAATTGGGGAATTATTAATGTCTGCTTAGAAATATTTAAAGTGCATCCACTTTCCGGTCCACTTGCCTTTATCTCTCCGCGATCAATGTCGCATTGTGCTCAGGCATAGAAATACATCGCATACGCAGCACACACGGCCTTAGGAATTCTTAGCAGCAATATTTCACTTATACATTTATCGACTTATCTACTTATCGGAAAATTAAGAATACAATAACAACATGGCCGGAAACAAGTCCCACACAGCCGTTATCGTCCGCGTCCCCGACGGCCAATTCCCAAAGCTCTTTAAAGAGAACATCCAAATCCCATCCCCGGAATCGAATCAAGTTCTTGTTAAGATATCGCATGTTGCGCAGAACCCTACTGACGGTATGTACTCCCCTCCTTGTAATTCTGAAAATATTATCAGAAATTGGGCAAATTGGGAAGATTGCTAACACCATCCAGTCCAAGCATTTGACTCCAACGCATTTGGTGATGGAGCGTGCTCGGATGCGATTTTGTAGGCGAAATCGTTGAGTTGGGGAGTGGTGTACTATGCGAAGGGTGATGTTATTGCGGGATTGGTTTGGGGAGGTATGCATCATCCACTCTTTTATCTTTTATCATCTCGAGACAAATAAGTACTTACTCATGTCGTGCAGGCGAAATCAAAGGCATAGGAGGATATAGCCAGTACTGTCTAGCCGACGAACGGATCTCGTTCAAATCCCTAGCGCTCTTTCTCGCGAGTATGCGAGTACTGTTCCACTAGCGTCTGCGACGGCGTGGCTTGCGCTGTTTTCTAAGGATTGTCTTGCCATTGATAGGTCAAGTGGTGCTACCGTGTTGGTTTGGGGTGGTAGCTGTAAGCCTCATTTCCTGTCATTATCTCTTACAAACATGATCGATGTTAATGCAAACGACAGCAAGCGTCGGCCTCTACACCATCCAACTCGCCACAATCGCCGGTCTAAACGTAGTAACAACATGCAGTCCCAAGCACGCCGATTTGGTCCGCTCTTACGGCGCCAAACATGTCTTCGACTACAAGGATCCGCAGGTCGTTCAGAAGATCAAGCAGGCCGCTCCTGGTCTGAATTATGTTTTCGATACGATCGAGAAGTCGAATTCGTCTGCGACTGCTTCAAGTGCACTCGCTGGAAACGGCGGTCTTTGCACCGTGCGGCCTGGGAAGGCAAATACGGAGAATGTAGCCGATGGCACTAAAGTTACGGATGTATTGGTTTGGACGGCTTTCTTGAAGGACCATGCGTATGGGAAGTTTAAGTGGCCTGTACGCCCTCCATCCCTCCTTTGTCCTTATAATCTGGATTTTGGGTGGAACTGACAGAATCCAGGCTTCAAGAGCGGACCACGAATTCTGCAGTGAGCTCTTCGAGAACGTTTCCGAGTGGCTGGAGAAAGGTGTTCTTAAGCCGAGCAACCCTAAGTATTGTCTGGATTGGATAAGGTTGGCGATGGGTTCCAAGAGTATCGGGATGGAAAAATCTCGGCGTATAAGATTGTTTATGAGGTGTGAGCTAGCATAAGGCTGGATATAGATAGAGGGAGGAATGCTACATTAAATGAAGATAATTTGTGTTTGATGGTGATCTTGGTACTTGTACACGGTATTTGGTAGCGGTTCTACATAGCTCTAAATACAATAGGTATTGTTCTATGCACTCCTGGTGAAAGTGATGACTGCCTGGGAACATTAGTATTGAATTAGAGAAAATGGTGCTTGAATCTTTCAATGGCCTCTAAAGCCCGGAATGATCCAACTTCTGCTTCTTACGATATACTACCCTGTACATATACAAACGACAAGTTCGAGAATAAATAACACCTAAAGGCGTGCTCATATTGACATAAGACTATATACAAAAGAGAAAAAAAATCAGTGCCAATTAACAGCCTGCGAAGACCAACCAACAACCCTCGCCATCAACTTACCAACATCCACCGACGACGAATTCATAGCAAAAGCAACCACTCCAGCAGAAACAACCACTCAGCCAAAGAACCCACTCTTCCGACCACTCCGACGCGACACAAAATCCGACTAGCGCGGGAAGATCGTCCGAACCCAGTACTTCCACATAGGATCTGGGTAGATGAACGTATTCCTTTTGGTAACAGGATCCATCCACCAGCTCTGTCATCCGCTGTTGAATACTAGATGTTGTAGCTTCTCGTGTACCCAGGATACGTCTCGTCTCTGCGCCTCGGGCTTTCCATAATCATCTTTGAACCGCCGGCCAGCACGGGCCGCAGCAGCCTACAGATGAAGTTGATCTGGCATTCAGAGTGAAAAATAACAGAGTGCTGCCCAGTCCCCCGCGTTGGGGCCGTACAGGATGAAGAATTTCGGGGACCCGCTGACCACAATGCCCTTATATGCCTGCACCTCTGGCGGCGTCCCAAATACCGTGCAAGGCCTTGCCATCCACGCCTTTGATCTGGATTGGGGAAAGCCATTTCTGCGTCTGAAAGCCCGTTGCGTAGATAATGGCGTCGATGGGCTTGCGATGGCCGGTCGCTGTTTCGATGTGATTCGCGCCAATTTTGACAACGGGGTCCTTTGTTAGGTGTATCTGGGGCGAGTGGAGGCTTGCTAGATAGATTGCTGTGTTGACATGGCGCTTACAGCCGGGCTCGTAGTCTGGCTTTAGGATTTCGCGGTACTCGGGGGGGGGGGGGGGGGGGGGGGGGGGGTGCTGCGGTGTTGATGTAGCGGAACGTTTTTTCGCGAATGTTTTGGCGCATGGTTTCGCCGCGGCTGTTCATGTAGAGGGTTAGTTTGAATGCTTCTGAGTATGTTTGATTGTCCTTGTTTAGTATTAGCTAGTCCACATATCTGTTACGTGGTTTGAGAGGTATTGCTTACCCGCTCTGTCCACCAGTGCACGCTGCGGACGAATTGCATCACCTTGCCTTTGCGTCCTACATGCTTAACCAGTTCTGGGACGAACTGCGTAGCAGAGGCCCCATTACCCAGGACAGCGATTTGTTTCCCCTTGACCTGGAAGCTATCGTCCCATGTCGCGCTGTGGAAGGTCTTGCACTGAAATGACTCTGATCCTTCAATGCTGGGAGTGTATGGCCGGTCGAGAGTGCCAACTGCACTGACAACAACGGGGCTTCCCGTTTGAATACTTGCCCGGAAATGGTGTCTTGGAAAGTGCACTCCCATAGACACCGCACATCGTCCCAGACCAGACTAATGCACATGGCATTGAATCGGCAATGTGGTAGGAAATTGTATTTCTGGGTCACGGAGAAGAAGTCGCACTTTCCATTAATATTCTTTCCTATATCAGGAGAGAAGGGAGGGGGACGTACATTCATGAAGCTCATCTCGCCCCGGAAACAGAGCTATCTCGTCATCCATCCCTCAACAGCAGATTCCCATACGCTCGCAGACAGCATCCGCAGATGTGAAAATGCTTTTGAGCCAATTGTACAAAGGACTGATAGCACGTCACTCTTCGAGTCTCTTGTTAATATATCTGATTCATTTCTCATGCTCTGCACTGGGAACGATTCGACATCAGAAACAGTCATTTGACCTTGGATACTGGTTGTTGGCCCCATGGATGTGCCGCTGCTTTGCGACCCTCTCGGTAGAAATAGAAGTGGGAGGGCTCCTTTCTGCGGCCACATGAGCAGGTTAATAAGGCATCATCATGCTTGAAGAGCTCGTGGTACTCTGCAAAGTCACCATGGCCGCTCCTGGCAGCTAGAAGGCAACCCAGAGCTGGTTGGGGAAGATGAGCTCTGATGGCCATTTCTCCAGGCCTATACCAAGGTCCCTGTATCGTTGGGGGGGGGCTTTTCTGACCAGAACTGTGTGAATGCCCGCCAATGCACCCTCTTGGCTGCGCGCTTGGCGGCTGTTATTAAGGCGGGTGGAGGAGGGAGCTCCAGGGGAGCATGGCAACCCATCTTAGCCTCTTTATCTGCTTCTCATTGCCTTCAATGCCTCTGTGTCCAGGAACCCATTTCACCTGTACTGTTCCTGACTATATGCTGGGTGCTCTAGGGTTTTGTGGCCATGTCTGGACGGCTTCTTGAAAATTCTTGAAAATGGATTGACTTGATCCCTTGGGTTGGCCTTGGAGTTGCTATACTGCTTCAGGTTGTCGAGGCAGATATATATGTTTGTGGAGTTGAGAAATATGATATGCAGTATGATTACTGCAAATATGCCACAGCGGTATCCGCGGCAGTTACCCGGCTACTTTTCGCTTTAGCTGCTGCATTCGGATGGAAGTTACGCAAACTCGATGTCGCTGTAGCCTTTTTGAATGGCGATCTGATAGATGAGATCTATATGCGACAATCATATGGGCTTGGGCAAGGCGAAGGTTTAGTATGGCGGTTGAAGAAATCGATATGCGGCCCAACTCCTGCCACACGTATCTGGTATGATACCATCACCGCTGCACTTTATCACCTAGGCCCTAGGCTTTCATACATGCTCGTATGATTCAGGCCTATTCATCCACCAAGAACGTCAACATCTATATATCACCACTCGCGTCGACGATTTTCATTCAGCTCGTCGCCGAACGCGATGAAGATATTGCATGGACGAAAGATGCCCTAGCTAAAGAGTGGGAAATCAAGGATGTTAGCGATACTACCTTGGCATGGAAGTGGAATTCGTCAATGGACATATCAACTTACTCCAGCGCGAGTTTATCAAGGGTCTTATTCAATCATTTGGGCTTGACAACGCTAATCATCAAACAACACCTCTACCCCAGGGATTCGAGGTCGACGACGAGCCTGATAGATCCATAATCACCCGTGAATACCAACGGGGAACTGGTAAACTGCAATGGCTTGCAGTTAAAACTCGTCCTGATATATCTGAAGCGGCAGGAGCGTTAGCCCGCTTCAATACTGCACCAACAAAGAAATGCTGGAATGGCCTCTCACACGTCATGCGCTACCTCAAGAGGACAATGAATGATGGCCTTACCTATGGCCCTGCCGCAACATCATCAACAACCAACTGCTTGCCAATCGGTTACTCGGATTCTAACTGGGCTGGTCCTAACTCGGACCGAAAGTCCATCGAGGGGTATATTTTCCTCTATGAGGGATCCCCTATATCCTGGCAGTCAAAGTGCAGACATGCGTTGCAACGAGCAACAATGAAGCCGAGTATATGGCGATATCAGAGGCATCGAAGCTTTATGGCTTCGCCGTGTGTATATTGAAATGCACATGGCGACTCCAGAATCCCCACCTATTCCCCTCTACACGGATAGTGAAGGCGCCCAGGCGTTGGTGTCAACAGAGGGAACGAAACGGTCGAAACATATTGATGTACGCTATCATCATATACGGGAACTACAATCATTGGCCCTGGTTAGCGTCGAGGGAATACGATCCCAGGATAATCCAGCTGATGGATTTACTGAAATCCAAAGCACACCCAAGCATAGACATTTCCTTCACCTCATCAATATGGATCGCAATCATTTACATTCTACTTCGGATGGAGAGTAGATGAAGAAGGAAGGATTGAATTGCTCGAGGATGGGCAAGCGACGCCTTTATGTATCCTCAATTTTCCTGGCACGCAATTTCAGCGAGCCAATTATTGACGATTATTTTGTCTGCTATTTGGTTTTCTGTATGCGATCGTCTGTGTATTTAGTTAGAGCTTTCGATCCGGGCGTCAGCTCGTTCGAGTTGAAGCGGGGTCTCTCGGATCGTAGCTCAAAAGGGAAATCGGGAGTCAATTATTCCGGACTAAATGAGGTCTATATGGAGAGAACTAGGCGAAGGTAGAGGTGTATTGTCTATCGAACGTAAGTGCGTATACGTAGCTGATTGAGTGCTTAATCTACAATATGCGCACACGTCGACTATAAGAATCTACTGGTCTCGCTACTCGGGCCAACCATTTATCCGATCAATCCTCATCACGAGTGTTAGTACCCAGCGGGTCACGTGCCTCACCGCCCTCGCTTTCTGCCCGGTAGTTATATAGTTAGCTTAGCCGATAGGCCACCAGCCAATCAACCATCCACTACGTACCAAAAGGTGCTGATTGGTTGGTGGTAGGCTGCTTGATTAGTTACGTCATATGCCGTCGTTGCACGGCTAAGTGGTTTGGGTGTACGCAGGTCGCATGAGCCAAGCGGTGAGCTCATGCGGCCTAGACCCCCTGCACGTGAGCGCCAAGTCTCTTATTAAGCCGATTTATCCCGCACGAGGTAATTAAATACTGAACTTTAGGCATG
>JBDODA010000115.1:0-61356 GCA_039880815.1 Aspergillus intermedius | reverse complement strand
GCAACCTCAAGCTCTACAGCCCTGTGGTGCAACTCGACAATGAGGAGGGGTTTGAGGTGGAAAAGGGTGAATTCCTAAATCCACGCCGCATGATTACATCACTCTTCCCTGAAAGCAAGGATCCAGATGTGGATATTGTCGTCGTTGTGAGCGGAGATACCACTACACAGAAACGGAAGCGCTCTGAATCACAAAGTGGTGAGAGTATCTCATTCTCAATGATCTTTTCATGCTTATAGCTAACAATCACATGTTACAGCGAAAATATCTCAGACACAGCCCATTGCAGAGGATCCATTAATATGTCCTCGAGAGCATACAGTGTCCAAACTTGCAGCCATTTTGGATGATGTGAACATAGTCCATGTGCGTGGAACTCCAGCCAGTGGCAAAACATGTCTCTCTCAACTTCTGAGGGACTACTATCACAAGCAGGGAAGAAAGGCTTTCTTAATCACAGACTGGGTAAAACTCAATCCCATGGATCCTTGGGGCAGTTTTGTCGATCTTGTCAAACAATGGGATGAAGAACTACAAGGTTCTCCCATCACTAGCTTTACCTCAACTTCATCAGAACAAAAACAGGATCCCTTTTGGGTTGTGACATCAGACACTGTGATTCTCGTCGATGAGGCACAGAAGACTTACAGTGATACAGTGCTTTGGAACACAATTTTCAAAGCAAGACAGAAGTCTGTCTGTGCATATAATTTTCGACTATGTCTTTTCTGCTCTTACGGCAGTCCAGGCACAGGCCCAGATCAAACATTCTTCACTCCAGTTACCCTTGCCAACAAACAACGCATCTCATTGACACCACAAAGCCAGCCAGGCTCACCATCTATAGGCTTATTTTACAGCAAAGAAGAGTTCAGGGATGTTGTTTCACGATTGATTAGGTTTCTGTCTAAGCAAAAGCAACAATTCAGTTTTGATGAAGATGCCCTGGACTACATCTTTGTGCTATCAGGTGGTCATCCGGGAGCGGTTGAATCCCTAGTCAATGTAATTTTTCAGGCATGTGCCAAATTATCTTTTATTTTGATGTCTCTCTCACCAACCCCCCCCTCCAATAGTGAGGCATGGTGAAAAGCTTTATCTAAGTCAAGAAGCTAACAGTTTCAGAACTACCGCCATAACATCAAGCATGGGATTATTAGAACCTTGACAGAAGATCATGTCATCTGGTTCCTGGAGGACACCGCCACAGTCTTTGACAAGCTTAGTAGAGAGTCAGTTGATCGCTCTTTCCCTCGTATAGAGAAGTGCACAAGCAAGATTTCAAACATATTGAACACAATTACAGAGGAAGGAAGTATTCCATTTGATATCAATGATGCAGACATCAGGTTCTGTTATCAGAATGGTTGGATTCATAGGGTAGCTCTGGATGGTGATGATATTGCAGTTCTGCCATCGCGCTTACATGAAAAGTAATTCTCACATGCCCCTATTGTTGTTCTGAACTGACCATTTTAGATACATTGAATATTCAATTGGCACAGTGTCAAAACCCCTGCCTGCCAGATTTGACTCTCTACAGAAATTATGCAAAGCGATTCTCAGCAAATTCTCCATCATGAACTTAAGGCACTCAGCTGAGGGCAAAAAGATGTCAACTGCATCACAACCCAGACCTGTGGAAGCCCAATACCAAGCTGAGTTCTATAGGGGATTTGTCCATACAGCAGGGCAAGGTGTACCGATATCCACTGAATGGTCAAGAACCAGGGATGGTCGAGTGGATTTCTATATCCCAGAAAAGAAATGGGCAATTGAATTGTTGAGAGATCATATTGAAGTCAATGAACATATGTCTCGATTCAAGGACGGTGGAAAATATCATCCCTGGCTGAAGGAGAAAATGGTTAAGGATTGGATCATAATTGACTGTGCGACTTCTTTACCAATCAAAGGTGTGTCCTTACTCAGTGTTCAATTCAGTATCCATGATTTCATTCCACTGACAACATGATAGAATTCTCTGAGCCTAGGCTGTGGCATGCTGTGTTTATCAATGATTATTCTGTATTGCAGCTGTATAACCATCAGAAAGCTCTTATGATGTCTGTGCATCTAAAGAATTGACAAGAAGCAGGGATGATATGGCTTTTATACTGCTTACTTGCGTCTGTCTTTTTCTCTGGTATCTTTATTAGCTGTAGCCAACTTCTCAACTAGCAAGCAATCAGATGAATTCGCCTGGTTTCTTTGCCTTGCCCTTGTGGCTTCTTTTCTTTCCTCTCCAGGACCGATATGCCCGTCTTATGGCTACCTAGTTTAGACTGATAATACTATCTCGTTTAATCTACTAGACCGAGCCCAGGCAACCAGGCAATACTCTTAGAGTCACAAGTGAGCCGATGGATGAGAAGGTAGATTTATAGACTTGTATCTGGAAGTGAGCATGAAAGGTCTATAAAACAAATACTATTGACAAGGCGCTTATGCAGTCAACTCCAGGACATTAAGCCTTTGGGAAATAAAACTAGAGATCATTGAAGATAGTATATATACCTCCATGGTTCCGGAACTAAACCCTGGTTTGAGGGTTGGCCATGGGAGCTTTCAATTTCCTGTGGATCTCAGCCCTAGCTCACAGGATAATTGGTTATGTTCTAAGGAGCTTACTCAAAACTCCTTGGACCCAGATCGAACCCAGAAGCGGACTGGAACTTCAACTGAACTTAATCTAGGTAATTTGACAGAAGACGAAGACATGGCCACAATTGACCATTGATGATGTGAGCACTTGGACCAGGGGGTTTTTACCAGGTGTGAGTGGCCATAGAGTATCACACCCCTCTATAGAGCGCCCACGCTAATCGCATCGGTATAGCGGGGCTCGTTATAGCGAGGTTTTACAGTACTTTGCGGAGATTCAGCAAGCTCCAGTTTGTCAATGCAAGTGTTGAACTCGCGGACTGCGTTACAGAGGAATCGCTTGTGTAAATCCCAATCGGGGGAATAAGGCCATGACTTGGCTGACTCTGGCACTTTGGTGTCCGTGGATATTATATGGTCGATCCATGATGCAATTTCGGCGTCAAAACTGTTACTCTTTTTGGTTTAAAAACTTCCCAAAGTGGTGGATCAGTTCATGGGCCCTCGTTCAGATTCTATCTATGGTAGAGGGAGAATGCAGTATTTCTATCGTACAAAAGAGTGATCACAGTCGGTTCTTATCTGGCGGTGGAGCTATGCGGACACACCACCTCCGTGGCTCAGCGACTCGTCTACACTGTACTTGTACTTCTGAATCCACTACTTACTGCGTGTGTGAATTTTATTTACTACTAACGGTTACACTATAACTAACCACCTGCAATGCTTTTCTCCTTCCTCTGAGCACACCACCACCGCCTCAATGCGAGCGGTTCTGCCGGGGAGACCCCCAGCGAAGCTCCGGTCGTTCAGCACGGCGCTGTGGGACGGTCTTCGCATTGTTGTATGTCTTTTCCCTCTCACAATATTCCAAATGTAAATACCAGCTAATATAATACCCATCTAGGCCTACATCTCCGGCCATGCACTGGTAATCCTCGGCGGTCCGCAGAACCTCCTCCAAACGATATACGTTGACGACACCAAGACACTCGAGGTGGTTGCTATTGACGAGGCTACGGGGAAGATCGCGGTTTGTGGGGGACCGGATGTGTTTATTTATCAGCCGTATGGGATACAACATGAGGCATTGAAGGTGCGTTTTTATGTCACCGGGTGCGCGTCGCAGGAGCTGTTGGCTGTTGGCGCATGGATCCCCGAGGGACATACGGAGACAGGGTACTGACGGATGGTCTATACAACAGTGGTCACTCGCCCATACCTTCCGCTGCGAAAATGACGACGAGACAATCCGGACGCTATCGTGGGGTTCTCCCGACGAGCTACTCCTCGGAAACTCACACCTCACCCTCTGGTTCCTAAACGACACCCCACGACTCGTCTGGAAACAGAAACTCGCCAGTCCCGTGAAAATCGCGCAGTTTTCCCCCGACGCGACATTAGTGGTTACAACGGGTGTATACGACCGATTCATCAAGGTCTGGCGACGACTTGCCTTTGGCGCGGACGATGCCCGCTTCGACGTCTTTTACCTCGCGCATCCGTCAATCGTTACGGGGATACACTGGCGCAAACCGTATCATAGGGAACAGTCGATGGATAATGTTCTGTATACTTTATGTGCGGATAAGAAGATCAGAGTGTGGACTGCGACGGAGCATCTTCCCTCCTCGCCGCTGCGGCTATGGACGCAGATTGACATGGAGGCTTCTGTCCAACCAAGAGATACGAATGATGCGAGGGTGATGCGACGGTACGGGTTTGTGTTGGATAGTCGGGACTTTTGCGTGGCTACCGAACGGGCTGTGCAGAGAGGAACGGGGAACAAGGGGAATCATGCATTGGAGCATATCATCGAAGTTGCCAACAAGTTTCCAGAGATCTGTGTAGTGATCGATGGACAGGGTCATATGTCCGCTTGGGCATTGGAAGATGTTGGTTCCAAGACTCCCCCCGAATCAAAGGCCTTCAATATCCTGCATGTGGAGGGTTTGAACTTCTCATTTATGTCTGATGTTTCTGCGGAGGAAGATTACACCCAGCTCTGTGCGTTCCAGAGCGAGACGTCTGTTGATTCTATCAGTATCCTTGCGCACCACTTTGACGGAAGGATCGAGTGGTTCGACTCCCCAGTGGACGTCCTGTTCGACCCAGCGCCGCGCAAAAACCGCATCTCCCGGGAAGGATCCTGGAATGGACATGATGGACCGATCAAGAAGATTGTCCGCAATGCAGTTGGAGATACTCTTGTTTCGCGGACGAATGACAGTCATGCCTTGGTTTGGAAACAGAGACGGCGAGGCTCAGGCTCGACTCTTATCAGACAGAGCTCTCTCTCTTCAGAGGAGCACATCCATCGCAGTTGTATAATCAGGGATGGCGACTATCTTGTTAACCTTCACCACAACGGTATATCTCTGTGGGATGTTCGCTCCTTTTATGCTGAGAGACTACAAGTCGAGACGTTTGAGCTCTCAAGCAAGCCATTGTGTGTCCTTCCTATCCCTAATGCAGAAAAGGATGCTGGGGTTACCTATGTAGCGACTATTGGAACCGATATGAACGGCATTGCTTGGGAAATCCGTCTCTCAACTGGAGAAAGCCAAACGAATGGTAACAGTTACACCCAGAAATGCCATTTACGGCAGTTCTGCACATTCAGCCTCAATCCCAAGGAGGATATTTCTTATATATTACCCGTGGACCCCGCCGGGCTAGAAGCCAAGGTGCCCGGGTCTTTGGATGTCTTCTCTCCTGATATAGCACTTTCATATACCAAAACAGGAACCATCCGAACCTGGACTGCCAAGGTCGACAAGGAAGAGAGTCAAATCGACTGGCTTTTAACATCAACCGTGGAAACAGGCATCGAGAACCCCTCTTTTGCCAGTGGAAGCTCCATCAGAAAAGCTGCGCTCGTGGATGAGGACCGCACTCGCTTGACAATATGGGATACAAGCGCCGCTCAACTGGAATACGAAGAGAACTTCTCCCAGCAAGACATCATTCGTGACCTCGACTGGACATCTACACCAGACATGCAGTCTATCTTAGCCGTTGGCTTCCCTCATAAAGTCATTCTCCTATCTCAACTCCGCTACGATTACCTCGACGCCCGTCCCTCCTGGACACAAGTCCGCGAGATCTGGATTCGAGACCTCACCCCTCACCCCATTGGTGATTCCTGCTGGCTCAGCAACGGAAACCTGGTCATCGGTGCCGGGAACCAGCTTTTTGTTTACGACAAGGAGGTTGATGCCAGTGATCGTCTTGTCTCTGAGCTCCGGATTCCATCCCATGGCTCGTCGCATGTGGATATGTTTGAGGTCGTGAGTCGGTTGAATGGGCCGTTACCTGTCTTTCATCCACAGTTTCTGGCGCAGTGTATACTTGGTGGGAAGATGAATCTGGTCCATGAGGTCTTGACGACGCTGCATCGGAAGCTGAAGTTTTATACGGAAGGGGATCATATTGATAGCTTTTTGGAGATGCCTTTGGAGGATTTCTATGTGGATCAAGATGTAAGCCACATCTTTTCAATTGAATCGACCGTACAGCTAATGCAGAACAGGCACCACAAAAAGCATCCTCAAAGGAACTACACTCCTCACTCGCTGACTTCACCCTCGAAGACGAACCATCTGTCATCGACGAAAGCGCTGCCGCAACACTCAATGAAACACTATCTCGAATCGCTCTCCCACAACTCTCGAGCCAGGAACAATTCCGCCTCGTCAATACAATCGAGTGCGTCGCAACAGTTGAAAAGCAACGGCGTTCAATGGACGATAACGCCGCTCGCTATCTACTTTTCTTCCGGCAACATATGCTCCGCAAAGCGCAGGGTGTTGCGAATAACGATACTGTCTCGTGGAGAGAGATTGTGTGGGCTTTCCATAGTGAAAGTCATGATATCCTGTCTGATCTTGTATCGAGACAGTTTAATAGTAAGATGACGTGGGCTTCAGCTAGGGAGAGTGGGATATTTATGTGGTTATCTGATCCGAATGCCATAGTAAGTGTCCCTGGTCCTCCGATGTGTATGATCTGTTATTAACAATGTGCAGCGAGCCCAACTCGAAATAGTCGCCCGAAACGAATACACAAAAACAGAAGAAAAGAACCCGATCGACTGCTCTCTATACTACCTCGCCCTCAGAAAGAAAAACATCCTCCAAGGCCTCTGGCGTATGGCAACCTGGAACCGCGAACAAGGCGCTACACAACGGCTCCTCGCGAACGACTTCCGAGAACCGCGCTGGAAGACATCAGCGCTGAAAAATGCATACGCGTTACTTGGAAGGCGGAGATTTGGTCTGTCCCCCCTTTATCCTAGGGCGTTGAATTTAGCTGACGTCTGTAGAATACGCCGCGGCATGGTTCCTTCTCGCGGACCATTTACGCGATGCAGCACATGTCTGTATAAACCAGATTGGGGACCTTCAGCTTGCGATTGCTATCACACGCGCGTATGAAGGAGACGATGGGCCGGTTTTGAAAGAGATCCTGGAACGAAGGGTCCTACCCGAAGCCGCATCCGATGGTAATCGCTGGATGGCATCGTGGGCATTCTGGATACTAGGCCATCGGGACATGGCCGTTCGGTCACTAATTGTAAGCCCTCCCTCCCTACCTTCCCAACAAGAAGCATACCCGTTCTAATGATATGTGAAATACAGTCACCCATCGAATCCCTCCTAACCCAAGCCCCCTCCTCATACCCTCCAACCACAACCACAACCCCGAATTCAATACCGTTACACGCAAGATCCTACCTAACCAACGACCCAGCCCTCATAATCCTCTACACCCACCTCCGCGCCCTAACCCTCCAAACCCTCCGCGGAGCCTCGCAAATCCCCCCTCTTACCGAATGGACCTTCATCCTGCGCACAGCCCGCCTATACGACCGCATGGGCTGCGACCTACTTGCGCTCGATCTCATCAGGCACTGGGAGTTCCTGAAGGGGCCACCGGAGCCGAAGGCTGCTAAGGATGTGGAGGGGGTATTGGGCGGAGGAGGTGTTGATTTTAGAGGGATGTTGAGGAGGAGGAGTAGTTTAGTTGTTGCGGATTTGCCTGTGCCTCTGCCTGTGTCTGGTGAGAGTGGACAGAAGGAGAAGGAGGGGGAGAAGGAGAAGGCGAAGGCGAAACCGCCGCCTACGACGTTTACGGAGCCGGATGCGAATTCGTTGTTGGATAGTTTTGGGTTTTGATTTTGTGCGGCTGTTTGAACTTTGGTGTACTTGTATGTTTGCATGTTGGCGCTGTTGGTTTTAGTTTTCAGTTCTTATATCAACGTCAACTACGCGACGGTCCCAAGAATACATTTCGAAATAGATCCCTATTTCCAATAGAATTAACATTGCCTATTATTAGATAGAGGTGTATTGACAACTCATACTGCAAAAAGATGAGTTATGAGTTACTCAGGAAAAATAAACAGACTTGGGATATTTACAACCATCCAAAATCAACAAAGCAATATCCTGTCCTGTATCCTGGCGCCAGGGCGGACTCAAAAATTACAACAACAGGAAAAAGTAGTGAGAGAATGGTAGCGAACGTCGACAGTTGAATGGAAAACATGTTCAGGGCCAGGAGAGAAAACAAATGAGAGGGAAATAATTTGCACAAGAATGGAGAATAGACAATGGGTCGGAAATGTAGAAAGGAAAATAATTGGGGATATAAACAAGTTGACAGACAAGATTAGCCGATTTATGTTGGCTTTGACATAGACAAGTAAGGGGGATGCGAATGTCCAGGTAAGTCGCAATCGATTTCCGAGGTGTCAGGCGCTCACGACGACACATACTTTCCTGCGACCAACTTGCGAGCTGTCGGGACCTCCTTCCAGACAGTAGAAGATTGAGGTTCCGCGTCCTCGTCAGCAAACGGATCAGCCTCCTTAGCTTCCACGTTGTCCGAAAGAGCGCTGATACCCAGTCTCCCGCCAGTGTCAGCCGTGCGGACATCGAACTTGGCCTCGACTTTGCCCTGCTTAGGCCAGCTGCTGGACGTGGTGAACCGAACCAAGAATTTACCGTCCGCTCCAGGTTTGACTTCCAACTCTGGGATCTTCCAGGTAACTGCGGATTGCTTGCGACGGAACATGGCTCCTTGGTTGGGATACATGACGGCGTTTGTAGCGTGGGCGACTTCACGGGTCTCGTCGGGAGTTGTGTCAAGGTTCACCGTTAGAAGGAGGTTCTTGACAATGACCGATTCCACGGGTGTGGAAGAGGCGAAAGCTGGGTTCACGGAGTAGAATAGGATCACGCTTGCTTGGAACTCCTCAATGTTCCAGACGGGTTTGAAGATAATGGGGCAGTATGCCGAGGAATTCGATGGGTCGATATGAATTTGGTACTTGAAAGCCACCGTTGGTGACGGACGAGAAATGCTTGGAAGACTGATGTTGTATTCGCCTCGCTTCTCCTCCGTCTGTACCGTGTCCCTCTGCTCAGTAACGAAATGAGGGTTCGCCGCAACCTTCTCCAATACCTGGAAGTTATTCAGGCGAACTCGGACACTGTTCAAGGAGGCTTCGGATTGCTGGTTGTAAGCCAAGGCGAGCTCTCCAACAACGGAGGACTTAATCACTGCGCCCTCAGAGACCCATGCGCTGACAGTCTCAATGATGGATGCATTAAGGCCAGGCTCGTGCAAGTCTTGATGGACTGGTGGTCCAGTCACACTGTGATGGGTGTGGCCTGAGCGAATAGATGTAGTGTCGGACATGGCTTGGTCCTCCGTGGCATTACTAGGGGAGGTCATGTGCCTCGCCGACAACGTCGGAGATGTTGGAATAGGGGCATTGAAACCCGCGGGAAGGGAGGATTCCTGGCCCGGTACAGGCGAGTTTGGAACGAAGACTGTGTTCCGGACGTCGCGACGACCCCGTATGGTGCCTGCGTTACGTCTGACACCTGAATGCTGAGCACGCTGCAGAAGTCAGTAATGTTACGTCTGTAGTAAGTTCATGCGACCCACCATCCTAAGAGTATTGGCCATATCATCCATCGCCTGTTTTGCTTGACTTTCATCTTCAAAGATCGGCTGGTCTCGAATCGTTAAGTTCATGCCCTGCTCTTCCAAACTATATCATTTGTAAGTTAGCGTGCGCTGTAAACCTAAATATGAATGCATGAAAGTACCTTGCTGCTTCTCTCTGAGCTCTCGTGATCTCATCAATACTCTGCGGTGGTTCTGTAAAGCCTTCGGAGTCCACACGTGTCTAGTAGATCAGTTAATTTTCCACATCTTCAGTTTCACGTGTGTCCGGCGTACCTCATGGGTGGAGATTCCTGCACCCGCAGATGGCGCAACTTGGGTCTCTGGGTATGCTGCGCCATTCGTGGCAATGGCACTAGGCTGAGGCTCCGTACTAGGTGGTGTCACTACTCCGAGGACTTCACGGTCCTGGGACTCACGCGCAGGTTCACCGAAGCTATCCTGACCAGTGCCCGGACGGTCAGCACCAGGAGGCGGTGACTCGGGTATCTGCATATCACGCGAGTCTCCACGCTTGAACGAGGCAAACGGACTGCGGTTCTTCTTGTCTGAAAAGAAGGAGCCGCCCACCGGTTGTGCAATACTCTTCCTTCTGCTGTTCATAACGGTACCGAGTCGTTTCAGACCGCCTAGAGGGTGTCGGGGTTCGGGTACTATGGGAAGGAAAATGAGTATCTATCCAATATCAACACAAATCACATATCGGTGTCTTACCTGGAGGTGCAACTTTAGGCGTAGGAGCAGGTGTCTCCGAGTGCTGACTGGCACCATCATCGTGAACAGGCGGCGAGGCTGCAGCGGGCGTTGGCGTAACGCTAGGCGACAGTTCCTGCCTTCTGGCAACCACAGGTCTTCCTCTATTGACCTTTGCCGCAAACGTCTTGATCTCGTCGGCGGTTTCGACGTTGAGAAGGGCGTTCAGACAACTCTCAGCTACCTCGCGACAACGCTCGACCTGATCCGCCTCGTGCGTTCCGAGCTGGGTGAGAACATCCCGGAGGTGATTCAGTCGACCTTCATCGACCGCCTGCAGCTGTTCGAACACAAACGGAGCCCTCGACTGCCATTGCTGGTTGACTTCCTCAGCCGCATGAATCGCACTAGCCAATTTATCCGCCCCTTTCGGGCCCTTCTCCTTGGCTTTCTCCACCTTCTTCTGAGCTGTCTCCATATTCTTCGCCAATCCTGCTAGATCACTTTGGACGACGGGCATCGATGCCAAATCTCGATTTTTATTGCCATAATCTCTCAGTGGACGCTCAACATCCTCGTCGATCTTCTGCGCGAGGGTCTCGTGCGACGCAGCGACCGCTTCAGTCGAGTTGACAATGCGCTGCCAGGGCAACTGGAATATCCTGTTTTACGCAAGCACCATCAGTATCATCGGTAGACACATGTTTCGGCGACGTTCCGGCATACCCGAGCGCAGCACCATTTTCCAGCTGTGGTCGACTCGCAAGTTTTCGCAAACCCTGAGCATAGGCTTCCTCCACTCGTCGTCGTTCCTGTCGCCAGAATTGAACCCGTTAGTTCCGATGGTTCTGGAGTCGTTTGAATCGGGTATGGCGGAGCCAAGACAAAGAAGCGCACCTGAAGCCAATCCGCGACGTCTGCATTGACTCTGTTAATAAGACGAATGCGATCATTGAGCACGGTGGTCGCTTGGCTGGGCTGCAAAGAGGCCTAGAAGTGGAAAAATAAAAGAATCACCACGATCAGTCATTGAATGAAGTGTAAAAGGGACTTGGGGGCCATACCAGCAAGGCTGGATACTCCTGCCGTGAAAGCTCCATGATGACTGCTCATAGGTAATTGACACAACAAGAACAAAGCACGATGCGCATAATACAGGAGCAATTAACAATAACAATAAAGACAACGATGAACCGGCATCAACGAGCGACCCCGAAAGAGAAAGTGAGAGAGACTTGGGAGGTGATGATGACGACGGCGGAGGTGCTGCCCGGAACAACGCGTGACCCGGGCGCTAGTCCGCATCGGGCAGGTGAGCTTTACGATGTCATGTCACCTGATTGCAGTTACAACAGTGCTTCTCCTTCATAGTATTTGCTGAGTGATTCAGAATGGCCGATTGGAAAAAGGCCTTGGGCTTCACGGACCGATTGACGGCCATTCAGTCCCTGTAAGTCAGCGGCTATCCGAGGCTACATTTATATCGAGTAACTGCTAAGATGCTCTAGTACTACTGCATATCAGCGGGCCTCGTCCTCTGCAGCATTTGTGGAGGCCCAGTCTCATGCCAAGAGGTTTGAAAGTGAAGCTTATGCCCAGGCCACGTCCAAGGTTCGTTCGGCTTACCCGGGGAGTCCAATCACTTGCTAATTAGATATAGGAAGACTATGACCAGATGTGTCAGGAAGCCATCGATGCTGCGGAGGCCAAAGAATCGGTAGCACCAATCATCAGTAGCCCGCATCAGCAGCAGGAGGAACCATGGGAGGGTGGTCAGACAATCGGCCATTACAAATCCTGTCTTCCTCATTTTGATGGACTGCATTCGACCATCTATAAATCGAAACGGGAGGATGGGACCCTGGTGGCGGTGAAAGTAACCACGCCTCATATGCTGACGGCACCTCACGACGCTGAGCGCGAAGTCCGATTGTTGCGAGCTGCTGCTAGCTCGCATGTGATTACTCTTTTAGAGACGTTCGATTTCGAGGGTGGACGGCTCATTTTAGTGTTCCCCTTTTTGAAACATGACTTTGAGCAATTGCTTCGTCGTGACTCGCTAACGGCATTGCAAATCCGGTCTCATCTACGCGACATGTTCAATGCATTGGCACATCTCCACGAACTGGGGATCATCCATCGTGACATCAAACCATCCAACATTCTGCTGGACTCTCCCGATGGACCGGCACGCCTGGCAGATTTTGGCATTGCGTGGAAGGAAGACGACAAGGGTTCTGAACCTGAAAATAAGAAAATTACTGATGTAGGCACCACCTGCTATAGAGCCCCGGAAATTTTGTTTGGTTTCAAGGGGTACGGAATTGCTCTCGATTTGTGGGCAGCAGGCTGTGTTGTTGCAGAGGCTGTGGCTGTAGGCCATAAGCAACTTTTTGACTCAGGGCCCGTGGGAAGCGACTTGTCTCTGATTCAATCCATTTTTGTGACTCTTGGAACTCCAGACGAGGAGGTTTGGCCGGTATGTGCAACTGACTCGTGGGAAAATTCCAGGGCATGTTTATTGACAGCCAATAGGAAGCACGGATGTTGCCGGATTGGGGGAAGATTGAATTTTATAAATATGCCGGCAATTCATGGGACCATATCCTGAGAGGCGCTTCTTCCAACAGCCGGGATCTGGTGAGCAAATTGATAAGGTATGAAAGTAGCCAGAGATATTCGGCAGCAGAGGTACGTTGGACCCACTCTACGATCGGATTAAAACACACCCTGACATTTCGTAGGCGCTAGTGCATCCTTATTTCTCGTCCTCGTAGAATGTGGGAACTGCGATACTTAGTAGGAACACGGAAGTACCGCAATACGGCTAGTTATACGCTCGGTCCGATGTCTATAAAAGTTAAAAAAACGCATATCTGCAGACCGTCATCCGAGGCTCAATGATAGAAGAATAGACTCGAGAGGTTCACAAAACCAGCCGACATTGAGGAAAGCGGATGTTGTATCCACTCTCGTCCCCGGCGTTTCAGGTCGCTTAGCTTCTTCGGGCCCCTGGATTATGAGCACATTGCGCACCAAATCATGACTGAGGGTCGAAATCAGCGACCCTGATTCGATTCGTATTCCTTGGACATTGTGTTGTACTCCGGGGTACTTGTACTTGTGCTAAAAGCATGGGAGTAGTTGCCGGTCACAGCTGGTGGTTAGACGACAAATCCGTGCCGTCTGACATTTCAGTGATCAACCGGCCAATGCGCGATAGCTAACGGCCAACTGATACACTAAGATATGGACCCGACAGCCTGATGCAGGACATCGCAATCTTAAGGGCGTTGGCATCTTATCCCTATGTGGTTTCTCTCCGTCCCTGCTGGTGCATAACATTATGCCAATTTGCCCCCTTGTGATGAAATGAGCGCAAACCCTTTTTTTTGCCCATATTTGACCAATCGCATCTGCCCTACGACACATCTCCGGGGACGAGACTTTCCGACAGAGCCCGTGCTTGACCCCCCGAGGACCCCACGAGCTGGCCCATGCGGTGGAAATGGGTCTCTCTGCTCGATGCGAAATTGCCGACCTGTCTGGGATGGAAATGTCCTCGTCTCACAACACTCATAGACTCTGAAGCAGTTCTTCCAGACAACTTGTAAAATGAACCCAAAAGTAGTAAAAATAGAAAAAGGAGTTCGTTCCAGCCGTTGGTATTTCCTGGTAAGTTTGGTATGGTATGGTACTGTACCATGGATGCGGGCAGTGGTGTCATGCAATACCGGTATAATACCAGGAACGATACAAGGCGTTCCAATCAGAATGTATATCGTCCATCATTACGAGATGCCCCACTATACGCTTAGCCATATCGAGGTAGTTCTTTTGTATCAAATACACATCAATACAAGCCCTGATTGGCCGCAGTCTCGTCTCATTTCCCAAACAAGAACTCTCAGGCAGTCCTTCATTCCAGTCCTCTTTCTCTCTCTCCCCTTCTTTTCTCTCTTCTCTCATTCCCTCTCTTCTCCATACTATTGTCGCTCTTTTCTTACTCCCTCGGGAGTTCCACCGTGTGGCTTTCTCTCTTTACTTTCGTTCCCTGATTTTGTCATTCTTTGCGCGGCCTGGAAGCTCGTTGTCCTTCTTTGAGTCGACTGGTTCGACGAGCGACCTCCAATATACTGCCAGATCCATATAGCCCCCCTGGTGGTGTCCATTCTTTTGCTCCCACATTCTTTCTGACGCGCTGGTGTCCCTTTGCCTGCCAAGGAACGCGGCTTCTGAATATTCTCAAAAAGACGAGAAAAGGACCGGAACTGCTGCAGAAACCCTGCGGTCTCTTTTTCTCCACGAAAATCTCCGAATCCTATCCATCAGCTTATGTCATTGGTCTTTGTCGCTTAACCTGACTACACTGATCTAGATTCATCGACAGTCACCATGGGCCATAGACATTCGCATCGAGACCACCTGGGAAAGCGCGATGGTGTGCATGTGGTGTATGTGACAATGCCGGCTGATTTCGAAGGCGAGATTGGAGGCTTTCAGACGGACGACCAGTCGACTACGACACAAAGACTGGTGGGTGTTGGTCCGGCTGTGCAGGCCACCCGAACCTCGTCTTCAGAGCAGACCACGCAGACGGAGGAGGCAAAGACGGAAACTACTCAGCGGGAGACGCATACGACCAACAAGCAGGCTACGAAGACAGAACATACCGCTACCCAGAATTTGGCCACCAATACGGGCAATGCGCAGACGCAGACGACTCTTTCAACTGCTACTTCGGAGGGTACGAAGACGGCTGCTACAAAGACCAACAACGCCAACGACCAAATCGCAGCTGCGACTGCTGGCTCTTCGTCTTCCCAGCAATCATCTGCTTCGCCATCCACGTCTGCAGAACCTAACTCTAGCGCTCTTTCTGGCGGTGCAAAGGCAGGAATTGCAATTGGTGTTATTGCTGCGGTTGGCTTGATCGCCGGGTTGATCTTCCTGTTCATGCGCAAGAGGAAGAAGAGCCAGCAATTACAAGAGGCCGAGGATGAAAAGGTGTTTGGCAACCACGGGGCCTTCCCACCGGCTTCCCCACCGACTCCAGAACCAGAACAGCCCAGGACTCCAGCGGAACCTCCACAACTGAATGTCCGGCCCATCACTCAGTTCGCTCCTTTTGGAGCTGGAAACAGTGACGTTTTGACCGCCGTGACCGCTGCTGGTACTGCTGCAGGGGCGAGTGCAGTTGCTTCGCGTGGTAACCAGTCGCCTCCCCCTCACACGCCGCTTACGAGTACTACGACAACTACTACTGGGCCCAGAGACCCATTTGGCGATCCAGTGAACCCCTTCCAGATCCGTAATGAGCCTCCGTCTCCAGCCGGTACAACAAGTTCGCACAGTTTGTCTGCCAAATCAACCCCCGAAGCGCGCCAAAGTGTACCTGATGCCACTGGTGCCCCTGGCCCTGCTGTTGCTACCGCTGCTGTCGCTGCCGCCACTTCTGACTCGAACAAGAGCGAGAAGGAACTCCCTGCTCCGCCAGAGGCTAAAAATGCGCAACGATCAGCGCAGCCTGCCCTAGACGCTGCGTCCCCGAGTGCTGGTCGACCTCTCACCCCTCCAGAAGCCGATCCTTCTCCGTCCAATGTGTCCGCTGCGGCTCCTGTCGTCGCACCCGCTAATGCCACTGGTCCCGCTCCCGGCCCTGGTCCGTTGAATGTTCATCGTGTACAAATGGATTTCAGCCCTTCGATGGATGATGAATTGGGGCTCCACGTTGGTCAATTGGTTCGATTGCTTCATGAATATGACGATGGCTGGGCTCTTTGCGTTCGACTCGATCGTTCCCAGCAGGGAGTGGCTCCTCGATCCTGTCTCTCTGCTCACCCGGTAAAGCCTCGTCCTCGTCCGCCTCCTGGTGGCCCGGGTCCTCGCGGCCCTCCGGTCATGGGACCCAATGGCCGTGTCATGCCTAGCCAGTCTCACCGGTTCTATCCTCAAGATAGTCGGCCAGGATCGCCTGCGCGCCCCATGTCGCCCGCTCGTTCCATGTCCCCGGCACATCCTCCTCCCACTGGACCCCCTCCATCACTCCCGTACCCACAGCGCCCCATGTCACCAGGACAGTTTTCCGCTCCACGACCCATGGCCCAGAGATCCATGAGCCCTGGACCATACGGACCTCCAGGTCTTCAGCGCCCCCAAATGCCTGCCAATCAGCGGCAGCGAAGCAACAGCGCCAGCAACGCGAATGGACCAGGCCTACGACCAGGTGCGGAGCCGAGCCCTTTGTCAGCCCCCTTAACAACATCTCCGTCGGGGACTCAGAATGTCCTTTGATTCGAGGATCCGCACGAGTCCATCCCTGAAAAATTCGCAAATACGTCCATTATGACAATCGCTATACCCGTTCGCTTACTGCCAGGGATGTAATTTCTTTACTTCATTTCTTGTTTGATGGGACGAATGATGCTTGATTGCCACTGGACGGAACATGCCTTATGGCGATTCCAAGCATGGGACGAGTGTTCACTGCTGTCTTTCATCTTTTTCTTCTTACATTTTCTATTTGTGATGTTTTATCTACTATCGCTTGTATTTGAGTTGCACTCATTATCGAGGCGAACTTGCTGCTCTGTGAATACCCATGTCGTGTAAAATACTATACATATGTTGGAGTGTCTATCTACTTTGTATGCTGTCTGATACGCAGTTCTTTCTTTAACTCCGAGGAGACTATATCCCACGCTCCACTGTGTAATCTCGCATAGCTCTATCCCGACCATTTTAGATATGAGCTTAGCTTAAGCGTAGACAATCACTGACTATAGGGCTAACTATGCCCAAAGCGGCAACCAGTCCCAATCCACCGCTGACACAGCGGTTCCACCTCCGCTGACAACACACGCTGTGATTGGCGCGGTTATGCTCCTATTGCGGACCACTGAATCAGCGTTCGCTTCGGCAAGCGCAAACATCAACGGAGATGATAGTCTATTCGCCGTCATCTGGACGCTTATTCTGCTTGTAAACGTGAAAATGTGTGGCACAAAGATCGTCGTAGAGCCTTGTGCTCGGCTTATACGTCTTTTATGCACTTTTGACATGCATTGCTATACATTGTCCGGACTATCGGCTCCGGAACAGAGTGATTAGAATCCTTATTTATACTCAGCGCCAATCCGCTGACTTTTGGGCACTAATTCCTCTCATTCTCACTATATGACAGTCCTTGCTGGCAAAATGCAAGACTCTGAGAAACAACCACAGCCAACAGAGGCAGCCTCGTCCACTCCAGACAAACCCCTTTTCCCAGAGACAGATCTCTCCCGCGGCATCGTGGGCTGGGACGGACAAGACGACCCTGCCAATCCGCAGAATTTCTCGCCAACGAAGAAATGGAGTTTACTCGCGCTTATCAGTTCAGTGACGCTGGTTTCACCGCTCGCATCGAGTATGTTTTCGCCGGCGGTGGGTTACATGGGGGCGGAGTTTGGGGAGACTGATCAGACGTTGTTGGCTTTTAGTGTTAGTATTTTTTTGCTGGGGTATACGGTTAGTCCATCTTTCAACTTTGTTTACAATGATCGTGCTTATATACGTGACAGTTCGGTCCACTCCTGCTCGCCCCCCTCAGTGAAATCTACGGCCGTCGAATCGTGCTCAGCTGCTCCAACTGGTTCTTCGTCGCTTGGCAAATCGGATGCGCCCTGGCCCCGAATCTCCCTTCTCTGATCGTGTTCCGATTCCTTGCTGGTATGGGAGGCGTTGGGTGTCTTACTCTTGGAGCGGGTGTCATTGCGGACCTGTTCCCCGTTGAGAGGCGCGGAATGGCAACATCCATTTGGGCAATGGGGCCGCTTATTGGACCTGTCGTTGGTCCTATTTGCGGTGGGTTTATTGGTGAGGAGATTGGGTGGAGGTGGGTGTTTTGGATCTTGTTGATTGCCGGTGGTGTGTTGTCGTTTGGCATAGAGTGTCTCAACCGCGAGACCTACGCACCCGTGCTTCTGCGCTGGAAAACAGTAAAACTAGCCAAAGAAACCGGCCGCACAGATCTACGCAGCGCATACGAAGCCGATAGAGAACCCGCCTCCCTCCCCAACGTTCTCCGTCAAGGCATGCGCCGCCCCGTTCTCCTCTTCATCAAATCCCCTATCGTTTTCCTCCTCGCCACCTACATGGCCTTCATCTACGGCCTCCTCTACCTCTTCTTCACAACCATCTCCTCCGTCTTCCAAGAAAACTACGGCTTCTCCACGGGCCTCTCGGGCCTAGCCTACCTAGGCATCGGAGTCGGCTTCATGACGGGCCTTGCCGCCGTCGCCATCACAAACGACAAAGTCGTCATGGCCCTAACCGCCCGCAACAACAACAAATACCAGCCGGAATTCCGCCTCCCCGCCATGATCATCTTCGCCTGCATCCTCCCCATCAGCTTCTTCTGGTACGGCTGGACAGCCGACAAACACGTGCACTGGATCGTGCCCATAATTGGCATGTTCCCGTTCGGCATCGGGATGATGGGCATCTACATGCCTATTCAGATGTATATCATCGATTGTTACCCTACGCATGCGGCGTCTGGGAATGCAACGCTGACGGCGACGAGGTCGTTGCTTGGGGCGCTTTTGCCGTTGGCGGGACCGAAGATGTTTGCGAGTTTGGGGCTGGGGTGGGGGAATTCGTTGCTGGGGTTTATTGCGTTGGCTTTTTTGCCGGCGCCGATTGTGTTTAGTCGGTATGGGCAGAGGATTAGGGAGAAGTTTCCGCTTAAACTGTAGGAGTTTTCTTTGTTGTATGATATGATACGTAAAAGTTATAGACCTGATATAATATGTACTAGACTAATGACATGAACCATCCCTTTTATACTCCGGACCTTAACCTACAAGTAACACACTCACACTCCAAATCTGTATACAAACCAGCCACATCTGCGCCACACTTCCCCAGATTCCATGCACACACCGCCCTCTATTCCCGCTCCTTATGCCTTCCTTTCTCCATCCGACATCCATCAAATCGACATGCCCCCCAACTGTCCCAATCCCAGCGCCAATGCCAATTCACTCACTTCATCGGAGAAAAAGCGTCTCCGGGACCGCAAAGCTCAAAAGACCCTGAGAGATAGACGCGACGCACATGTGAAATCACTGGAAGAGCGGGTTGCGTTTTGTGAGCGGCACCATGGCCATTCGCCAACGCAAGCGCATGGGACAAGATGGACGCCAACACAATCGCAACTACAATCACATACGCACACGCAGACAGATGTGCAGCAACTACTTGCGACCGTAGAAAAGTTGAGAAGTGAGAATGAGAGGTTGTGGGTGCGGCAGGAGACATTGAGGGGGATGGTTACAAGGTGGGAGGCTGAGGATGCTGCAAATCAGGACGCGGGATTGGCGCTGAACGGGCAAAGTGGTGGTAATGATGCCATGTTGTCATTTGGGTACAGTATGGCCTCGGCTTCTGCGTCTGCGTCTGCATCTGCATCTACCTCACCTCTTGCATCAGCCGGTCACGACCAATATCCAACTGATACCAGAACAGCAACATCTCTACAAAATGCCGCTACCCCGGAATCAATCAACGCAAACCTTCCCTCCTGGTCTCTAACCCCCATAAACGAATACGGCTACAACCTCTTCTACTTCCCCGCAACCTGTCCCTGGCTCTCCTACCCGGACCTCATCGCCTCCTGCCCCCCCTACCCCTCCCCCCTAGACCTCCTTCACGGCACCCGCCGCAACTTCCTCGCCAATCAAATCCACCAACTCATCCGGCGGCGCGCGTTCCGCGACTCTGAGTGCTTAGCGTTAGGCTGGCTGGCATATCTATTCAGTAAATGGCGCGCGTCGCCTAGTCCCGAGACATTCGCTAGACTCGCCCCCTTCCAACGGCCCGTCGCGATACAATTACAAAAAGGCCACCCCGCAGCCCTAGACCTGATGCCGTGGCCGCAACTCCGCGCGAACCTGGTCAAAAACTGGACGAAATTCGATTTCGTGGAGTTTGCGGGGTATGCGAGTTGTTGTATCAAGGTGCGGTGGCCGTGGGGGGAGGATGTGCTTGAGCGGGACGAGGAGGATGGATTTCAGGTGAGAAGGGAGTTTATGGAGGTGTTTATGGGGGAGAGTGGGTGGGGGTTGACGACGGAGTTTATTCAGCGGTATCCGGAGTTTGTGGAAGGGATGGATGTTGAGAATGTGAGGTTTCGGTTTGAGTTGCCAGATATGGAGACGCTGTCTTTTCGGAAGAGTTGACTTTGATTACATGGGATGTATTTGGAGTCTTCTGTACTATGTAACCTAATATGTCTTTACAATGACAATGATACCCTATGTACCCATGATATATGTATAAACACATGCTTATAGATGCGGAACGCCACCACTCGCCAGCAGCAAATTGACAATACTAAGAATCCCCTCACCCAGAATCAGCCCCGACGCCAAAACCACAATCGTCGACGACACAGCATCCGCCTCCTCAACCGTCTCTTCCACAGAGCGTCCATCAACTATATGGGGCGGTCCAAGCAACATCGACGGATAGTGGCCATGACCAGATCCAGATCCATCGCGACCGGTGATAGCTGCCTGCGTTGGCGGCTCGAATTCGAATTCCCGGTCTTTGGCTTTGCTGGATTTCGCGTGCTTCCGCGCCCACCACCAGGCGATTAGGCCGCCGATTGCTCGTGCGAGGGTGAAGGAGGGCTCGTTGAACATTCCCACTGCGACGGCGATGCCGCCGGGGATCCAAGCGCGCCATGGTGCGGTGATGCCGTGTTGGCCGCCGTTAGCGATGGGCGAGGCGCCGACGATGCGGAGGATGGTGATAGCGATAAAGGCAATACCGGCCAGGATGGACGCTTGCCACGCCATCGGGGGTAGGCCTTGGCCTGTGACGAGACGGGCGGTCATGACCCAAGTGTAGGCCGTGGGCGTTTGGAACATTGGGCCTGGGACCTCGTAGACGCTCACGTACATCTTGTAGACGGCTGTTGAGAGGACTGCGCCGATTAGGCTGCCGACCATTTGGCCGTAGAATTGTGCTTTGGGGCTTGCGCCGAGGATGTGACCTGTTTTTAGGTCTTGCATCATGTCTCCGGCTTGGAGAGCGCCGGACTCGGATACCGCTCCGGCGAGGAGGTTGGTCACTAGCGCTGTGCGGCGCGAGAACTGCCCGGCCGGTGTTGCGAGGGAAAAGATCACCTGTGTTAATTTGCTGATACCGGATACAGGGTTGAGATCTGTCTCCCCCAAAGCACGGACTCCCATGATCGACAACAGCACGGCAAGCAAAGTGGCAAGACTGGATAGTAGTGGGGACATGACATCGCCAAAGACAAAGTGCATGCAGATGACATTCAAAATTAGTGTCAACGGCAGCAAGATGACCACAGTCCGTGTAGAAATAAGTTGAGATGGCGGCGCGTCTTCGTTGGCTTGATGATCGATTGGCGGGCTTTGGTGAGACACAGGAGTCGACACCTCTGTGATGGGGCTCAGCGCAGCATAACTGATATGCGAACGATGCTGAGGCTTATCTGGCTTGGCAAACAAATTTCCAAAGCGACTGGCGAGAATCCCAGACCTGATCTGGGGTGCACGTCCCACGAGAGGTTTTAGCACTAGCCATCCCAAGCTAACAATGGAATCAGCAAGCATGATGGCCAAAGAGACCCACACGATCCATCCTTTGCTTCCTGTTTGCCAGTCGCCAACAGGTCCTATAGCCCAACCACGGGATTTTGCCAGCGGAGACAAGATACCCCAACCGAATATCGCTCCAAAGAGCATGTGTATACAGGTGGAGGGTCCCATAATGATTCCTTGCCCAACATATGCTGGAGAGGGATTCAGTGTCCAGCGCCAGTTCTGTGCGAGGAAGAGACCAAAGATTGGAATGTCGCGGACTTGGGGTACAAAGTAGGAAAAAAGAGTCTGTTGTCATTAGCATGGTCCGTCCTCATATTTGGAAAGAAAGCACTCACGTAAACACCGGAGAACGCAAAAGCGCCAACCAAAAGACGCATCTTTGACCTCCAGTCCTTCCCATTATCGTCTCCACCATGATCTTTTCTTAATAAAGTGCCACTCTCCTCAGATTCATGCGGTGCAGCAAGAACCTCATCCTCCTCTTCATCCCGCTGGGCTTCAGACGAATACCTGGTCCGGGTCTTTGCCTTTCTATCACTCTGTCCACTCCGATGCAAAACCCTAAGCATTAATGCAGAAGCAGTCCCACTGGGAAACTTCAATTTCTCCCTCACAATCACCTCTTTCCTCAGTGGAACCGCGAAGACCACACCGAACAAGCAAACTCCAAGACTCCAAAGGGCCAATTTCCCGAAACTTAACCTTAGAGGTCCGCCCTCTCCCTCACCGCCATCTCCGGCCGGGCCATCAGGTCCATCTTTCAGGAGAAACTCCAAAGCCGGGATAACACCCACGAAACCGCACCCCAATGGCATTGTTCCCACCGCTCCCGCCACAGTCTGGATGAGGACGTTCTCGATCGGCGTGAAGGGGTACGACAAGTATTTCGATAGGACCTTAAAAACAGAGAAACCAATGAGAGCCGAAGGCATAGCCATTGTACTGATCCATCCCGTTTGTAGACCAAAGTAGGTATTCGAGAAGGTAATCAAGGCTCCGATGATGATTCCGGCGATAAGAGATCGGGGCGTGAAGCTCCGCGCAGTAGCTCGGGTATAGCGTTCCATTTCGATATCCGCATCGAGGTCTTCGTAGTAGCGTTCATAGCTGTCTTCTCTGACGCTGTGAGGTGTCCTGGGTGGTGCCCTGGATGACGATGGACTGTGGCCCATCTGCCGCGAAGGACTGGTATCGGCCGTCATGTTGATGGGCTGGTAATTCATCCGATCATAGACTAGCCATCCATCACTTGTGCCCAAACTAGCACTCTGCTATTTCTCGACTGAGAACAATCTGACCAGTCAGCGAGTTCAGCGCTGCAAGGATAGAGACAACCTCGAGCTGAATCGCAGCTGAGCGCACGTGACGACCGGCGATAAGATAAGCGATGATGTCAGCCATCGCGTCTCCTTTTCGTCCGCCAAAACAGACTGCGTTCAAGCGAGTCTTGCTAACTTATGCAGTAGATTGCTACTACAGATGCTCAATCTGAACTGCATTGGTACCTGGATACTGCGCCTTCCAGATGTCCATAGTACATCCGCAAGGGACAAGACTTCTATACCAAGCCTTGCGACAGAGTCTTGTGCATTGCAATGATTGAGTGTTACAAGATTGCAGGCCGGAGAGATCCCCATGTTCTCCTATATAGTGAGAGATGTGCCCCAGCAATATTAAGACAGTCGCTGGGAACTCAGAGCTCTACAGGGATATCCAATAGGGGTAACTGATGAAACGTATCGCCTTGATTATAGCAAGACATCAAATCAATCAATTCCTGGGAGAATATCATACAGCCACTACTACGTACAGAGCACAGAATACTTAGTGGTGTTTCATCGCGTCTCCCCAGCTCCTAACATCACCTGGAATGCACGGCGGTTATGTTGGGACTCTGGAATGTAGGAGATGCCACTCTTCACTGGAGATTCAAGAACCCGCCGATGATACAATATAGTACCTGCATTCCTTTGATCGGTATGTGCCATAACTCATGAAGTTTATGATGTACTTGAAGGAGGTCATGGGGAGAGATATAAGCTCGTGAACTTCCGGCCATAACTTCCATCAGATCAAGTGTACACAAAATACGAGAAATACATCAGTTTACTTAAATTTTTGTTTATACCTGAAGTCATTGTTGATCAACTAATACGAGTGCTGGCACTCATCTACACCATGAACTTGCAGACAGTAAGGCCCCTGCCCTCATCAATTCCCGGAAGAACGTCTTCAGCTAACAAGACATTAGCTCACCGTCCTCTTCCATTTAACACTCCCCATCACCGCCATAAGCTCCGCTCGCGTCTGGACACACTTCTACCCAAACTGCCCCGGCGAGCCCTACACAGACCTAGAATCCTACGAGCACCACGACCAAGTAAGCCACGAATTCGACATCCAAGCAGGCATCTGCCAAAGCATCTCCGTGCAAGCCCTGCAAGACCACCGCTTGCAATACGTCGATCACATTTCCGTCGACGCAGAGCTCTTCTGGACAGAGCCCTTCGACCAATGCAACATCACCGTCCATGAGATCCCACACTGCATGGACCCACCATTGATCAGGAAGGAGATTCATAATCGGGTTGGTGTTAGCGAGTGTAAGGAGAGACGGTTTGCGCCCTTTAATGAGATCTGGGTGCGTTTGGAGTGTGCAGAGGTTGGGGGGCCACATCCTTTTGCGGAGTATTTCAGGCCGCCGCATGTGCAGGGGCATGGGCAGGGTCATGGGCAGTTGAGAAATGTTACGATGGGGAGGGTCGGGAGTGTTGGTGGGGTGTCGCATTCGCGGCCGTTGGAGAAGCCCAAGAAGAGGTGGTCGAAGTTGAATCTGCCAGAGCCGGTTGGGCGTAAGTGGGTGGGTTGAGTTGCTGGGTGTATACTGCTGCTTGACGCAATGGTATGATATGGTTTATGTATACTAGCTACGATGACTTGTTACGGATGCGATTATGATTTTTGACTTCAAAAGAAACCAAAGGATATACGCTGACGGCTTAGATGGAAAATGATATGACCGCAAAATAGGATGGTTATCCAATTTCTCCCATGATACATATGCCGACATCTCATCGCAGTATCCAGTCTATAGAATTTGGTTATAGTAATAATTCCAAAGCAGCAAGAAAAAAAACATAGCACAAGCAGCAGGTGCTGGGGAATCATGATACAAAAGAAATATGAACCAAAAGATCCCTATAACAAAAGTCAAGTATAAATCACCGAGCAGCCAGGAAAAGCAGATGAAGACAAGGAACTGAAAAGCGAGCATTATTTATATCCTTCCAGCCCTTGTAGTCTTGTCATAGAAATCCAATGTCATCGCCGCAAGGAAGCAAGGAATGTCCTTCCTCTCCTCAACCCAAAACTTAATAAGCGGCTTAATCTCCATAGCGAAAAGACTGTTCGGACCCCCCGAGATCTTCATCGTCCCGTTCTCTCCGTCGAAGATAATCGAGTTCTCCTCACCACTGCCCATACTTCCCGGTCCGCTAGAGTCTGAAGAGGCTCCCGGGTCACCGTGCCGGTACGCGGGCGAGAGGTGGAACATGGACGTGACACGTACACGGCCATTGGGTAAGAAATCCAGCTTATAGCCCAGCAGAGACGCGACTGCTTCGCGGAATTCGGACGACTTGGCCGTCCAGATTTCTTTCAGACGGCGCATGCGTTTCTCCTTGTCGGCCACTGAGCGTTCCATGTCTTGGATGTCGAGTTTCATGCTTTCGAGGGTGGTTGCGGGGACGACTTTGACGTGGAGGGAGCTGCCGCGGAGCTGCGCGAGGAGGTCGCGGTTTTCTGCTTTGAGGGTGGTGAGAGTGGAGAGTTTGATGTTCTCCGCTTGTGCAGTGGGGTTATCGCGGAATTCGAGGACTCGGGTGCGCGATTTGGCTTGAAGGTGTTTGAGGTGCGATTTGGCGGCTTTGAGCTCTTGATGGAGGAGCTTGGCGCCTTGTTCGGACTTGGATAGTGATTCTTGCAAACTCCTGTTTT
Organism: Aspergillus intermedius; assembly: GCA_039880815.1. Taxonomy (NCBI): domain Eukaryota; kingdom Fungi; phylum Ascomycota; class Eurotiomycetes; order Eurotiales; family Aspergillaceae; genus Aspergillus; species Aspergillus intermedius. Next base: position 35,464 of record JBDODA010000115.1, on the reverse strand, counting down.
TGCGGGATAGTACTGAAAGACGCTCGTTTTCTGCCTCGCTCTCAGCAGGGGAAAGAGGGCGCTTAACTCCCCGGGGTTCCTCTGGCCGAGGAGCTTCCTGCTTAGAAAGCTCTTCATGAGCCTTTTCTAATTCTCCTCGATACTCGTCGATGATCTTTTCCAGGTGTGCAATTTGCTCCGACTTCTGTGCGTCGAACCGGTTCTCCTCGTTCATAGTAATCTCTTCCGTGTCGAAAGTCTTCAATTGCGCACGAAGATATTCGATCTCCTTGACGGCAAGAGCGCGCTGCCGTTCAAGTCTTGCCTTGACCCGACTATCTGCCATGTTTCCGGCGCCACCAGCAGACTGAACCTTGGCCAGTTCTTTTCGCAGGTTTGTCTTTTCCGATTCAAGAGCTTGAATTATTTCATCCTTCTCCAAGAATTGTGCCTCGACAGTTCCCAGCTTGTCTACAAAGGTTGCTTTCTCGATGCGTTCCTGCAGCAAAGCCTTCACGACTGCGTCCGGAGAGTCCAATTCGGCTGACTCGTCATTGTCCTGTAGCAGGCTGGTCCACGACTTCCGTTCATCCTCCAGAATCTGTTTCTGGATCTGAACCGTGCCTAGTTCCGACTCAACCCCCTTCATAAGCTGGAGTTGGTTTTCCAATGACTTCTTTTGTTCCTCCACAACCTCAACATTCTTTTGAATCTTGCGTAGATGCCGTAATTCCGCCGTTTGTTCCCGGTTTGTAGTTTCAAGATTTCTGATATGGTTCACTTGGTCGGAGAGTTCTCTCTTTAGAACGGCCAGCGTCTCCGCATCGCTCCCCTCCGCCTTGAGATGGATATTCTCCGTTTCCAGCTCTGCGACATTGGCCTCCTGCTCAGACAACCGCTCCTGAGCTCCGTGGAGATCGTTTTTCACGTTTTCAACCTCGAATTGTAGCGTCTCGATCGTTTGCTGGAGGGATGAGCGGACGGCTTCTAACTCGTTGATCTGGTACTTGTATTGTCGTTCCTGGTCAGATTGTTGTGCTTGAGCGTCGCTGATCTCTTCCTGCAGGTTTTGATTTTGATCCTGGAGAGTCCTCAGTTTCCGTTCGAGTCCGACTTTCTCGTTGAGCGCGTTGTCCTGGACATCCTTGAGCTCCTTGGCGAGGGTCTCGCTCTTGCGGTTCGCACGATGACTAGCTGATTCGGCGGCCTAACCAAGAGCAAACAGTCAGCATCCTTTCTACTCCATATCATGGACAGTAAACGAACCTGAGCCTTTCGAAAGTCCGCATCAGCCTTCACTTGTAAATCTCGAAGCTCCTTCTCGTGACGTAGTGCCGTCACATCACGCTCCTGTTTGATATTCTCCAATTCATATCGTAAGGTGCTAACCTGCACGCGAAGTTCTTCCTTCTCGGTGTCTGCACGAGCTGTCGTCAGTCTTCCGGGAAGACAATTTAGATCGCATAATCGAGTCGGGCTTACCAGGACCAGGCTTCTGAGGGTGCGGCGGACGGACAGATTGTCGCAGGGACTGGCGGGCTCGCGGAATTGGTAATGGGGAAAATCCTTCGGCGAGTGAGCTGACAGACAATCGTGACTCTCTATCAGGCTCCATCTGATGATAGTTAGATTTCTTTCGAGCTCCGCAAACTGTCGTATGTGATCAAAACACCGACCTTGATACCAAGACGCGGGCCCCAACGATTGCCGGCACAATATGATTAGAACGAACACGTAATTCAATCTAGCATATCACGGCCCTTCTAGAAAGTCCTCTCCAGTAGGCCAAAAAAAATAACACAGGAACGCGGTCGAATTGCCTGGCAAGTCGTCCTTTGCTTGTTTTCCGTTGCGACGCCCGATTGGGAGGAGCCGCTGAGTCAGCAGTACCGCAAGCTCGCATACCCAAAACGGACTAGCGCCGGCGGTCTGCGATTTTTTTTCTTTTCTCTTTTCAGATTCTGGACAGACGACCACCAACCACATCTCACCCCAATTTTTAAGCCCCGACTCTCTCATCGACACAATGGCAAAGGACAGGGCTGAGAAGAAGGAGAAGCGCGAGAAGAAGGACAAGCGCTCGGAGAAGGACGGCGTCAAGAAGGAGAAGAAGGAAAAGAAGGAGAAGAAGGACAAGACTGCTCTTACCAATGCTGTTGAGCAAGAGTTGACGTCCAAGGTTCTGGATGGAATTGACCAGGCCGAGAAGACGAAAGGGGACGTTGAGGTCGAGGTTGAGCAGATGGAGGTCGACGGCGCCCGTCCCGTCGGTGCTCTTGTGCCGTTTGCCAACCCGCTGGTTGAGGACAAATCGGCTAAGAAGGTCCTGAAGAGTGTCAAGAAGGGTAAGTTTCAGAGCTCTTTTATATTCTATCTAAGTTGCCGATCCATTCGACGTTGTTTCGCAAAACACGATTGGCGCGCGATCGGAATCGAGTCTGGATTCGAGTCAATCAAAAGTCGATGTACATTACGCATGATACTAATATATTTTTCTCTCGATAGCCGCCGTGAACAAGTGCCTCAAGCGTGGTGTCAAGGAAGTCGTCAAGGCGCTCCGGAAATCGCCTGTCCCCGCTCCCAACGAGTCTTCGCCTCTCCCCAACGGTGTTGTCGTGCTCGCAGGAGACATCTCGCCCATGGACGTCATCTCGCACATCCCCCTCCTTTGCGAAGACCACGGTATCCCCTACGTTTTCGTCACATCGCGCGCTGAACTCGGTAACTCTGCCGCTACCAAGCGCCCCACGAGTGTGATCATGGTTGTGCCCAAGTCGGCCGCCAAGGGCAAGAAGGGCGAAGAAGCCGATGATGGGGAGGATTTCAGCCAGACATACGAGGAGCTGGCTAAGCTTGTGCAAAAAGAAGCCAAGAAGGCGAATGTCTAATTACGCGCTTTCCCTTATAACTTCTGGTTCTTTATGTTCTTTTCCTTTTTTTCTCTCCGGAGTCTTTTCTGCTCTGTCTTGTCACTTGCTATTGATGTACAGATTTATGATGTTTGACAAGGCAAGGCATGTCTTTGGGGTCTATCCTGGGTTTCTTTTTATTGATCTGCCACTTGCAAGTTAGGCGTTTTCATCTTGGTGTATGAAGGGCAGGGACAAAATCAATTCAATCTGATGACATTTAACCAGTCCTCTTTACTTCTATACCCCTCGATTCGATGTTGTAACAACGTTTTCCCGTCTGTTCAACGTCAACCCAACCCCCAAACACACCACCACAACCCCTATCTGCTCCAACACCAACATCACCAACATAATGGTCACATTCCCCGTAAACATATTGAAATCCCTCCTCTGTCCAAAAACAGACAAGTACGAATATGCCAGACGGATCAGAATCAGAGGAATCGAGACGCCAACAGCAAACAGCAGACGGTGTTCGCCGGCCTCGATGCTAGAGGAACGTGCACCAACAAGGAGAAGCAAAACACCAAGCCCCAACCACGCAACCAGGAACAGGACCAGACCGGCTTTAGTCTTGGGGTTGGACATGTTGTGCATGAAATCGGTGGTTTGGGTGGTGCCGATGATGCTGAGAATGATGGCAATGAGGGTGATGGTTCCTGTTGCTTTGAAGACGAAAGGGTGGATGGATTGATCGGTTGTGCGTTTGATGGAGTGGTTGCTGGTTGCTATCAGTTTTGGTGGGTTGCAGTACAAAGTGGGTGGGTGTCTTACACTCTAGATAGCATGCTGGTACAGGCTTGGATCATGGGCGAGAGTCCGATGGAGCTGCACACGGCCCAGGTGATGTAGAGGTTCTCGGAGGTTGGATTGCTGATTGTCGCGAGGTAGCAGCATGATCCGACTACTTGGATGAGTGAAAAGATGGCGAAAAAGATCCAGCCGGCGCTTCTGGTGAAGCCATGGTGAAATGCCATCCACAAGGCGATGAAGAGGGTGGGGATGTAGACGAGGAGGGCGAGAATAGAAAGGCCATGGCGATAGTCAACGGCCATGATATTGCAGTGGGTATAAGGATATCAAAGTACAGTACTGGAGTGTAGAGCACGGAATGAACACTATTTAGTGGGCATATTACATCTATTTATCCTTGATATCTGGAGAGAGACAGTAAAAGCTGCGTGAGACTGAGGGAACCCCTACTGATTCCCTATTTGGGGAGTAGAGCGAACAGCCAATCAGAGGCCGCTGTTGTTCGCTCAGCAGACCCGATGCGGTTAGGCTCGATTTTGGAGTACCAAATGTCCTGCCCCAGTTGAGCAGCACTGCCTCATCCTGCATTTAGATATGCGTCGATGCCTATAGATCATACAAGGCCACCGTATGAACTAGGGATATTGACCATCTTCTGCTCTAGCGGGCGCTTTCTTCTATAGTTGGCTGCTGGTCTCTATTTACATATACAGAATGGGTGAGTCTCTTCGTCCCAAAACCAGTGTGGCAGGCTAACTCATCTCTAGTCTACTGTGGACCGCCATCTAAAGCCTGCAGAACTTGCCTACAGCGGAAGATAGGAGTAGGTCGTTCCTATTCTCCACAATTGGCTGCAATGCTGATATCTTTATTCCGTAGTGTGACCAGAACCCACGTGGCTGTCGTCAATGTGCAAGGGCCCGACGACCTTGTCCGGGATACAGAGACTATGTCGATCTGCTGTTCAAAGACCAGGGCCACTGGGTGCGGAAGAAAGTCGGCGCTCCCAGCCAGAGACGGCTTCCCCCAGAAGAAAAGCTTTGCTCACCAGCGACTGCAAGTGACGAAACCAGCGCATTAACCCCAACGGGTCGAGTCCATTCCCAACCTCCTATGCTCGTGACGGCTGCTACACCGCATGATTCTATTTCAACCGAACTGCACTTAATCTCATCCTTAACGCCATCCATTGTACCAGACCTGCGTGAGCTTGGAATTGCTGTCTTTTTTCAGCAACAAACACAATTCCGCTCGGTGCAAGAATACAGCGATCCGAACTCCATGTTCCTCGACTTTGCAGGCACCATCTTTCACACCAATAACAATCAGATGATTTCCGCTTGTATCAAGGCAGTGGGCCTTGCTAGTCTAGCCAACATCCGATCTGAAAAGCAGATTCTAACACAAGCAAGAAAGGAATACGTCGCGAGTCTAAGACTGGTCAACAACGCACTCAGAGTGCCGTCCGAGGCTGTGCAAGACTCGACCCTGCTTGGAGTGATGCTGCTGAGCTTCTTCGAGCTAATCACATGCGTCGACGGCCAGTTTCTGCACACCTGGACGCAACATGTAAACGGGGCGGCTCTGTTGGTGAAACTGAGAGGAACGCGCCAATTTACCTACAAGGTCGGGCTGCAAATGTTCCAGCACATTTGCCAGAATCTCACGACAAACTGCATTTATACTGGGCTCCCTGTTCCTCAGCATATCATCGAACTCCGGGAGCAGTGTGCCCAGTATACCGACACCAAGTCGCCGATATGGCACATCGGAGACGTAATGATCAACCTCACCTTACTGCTATCAAGAATCGCCAACGACTCAAATAACGATAACGACATGGACCAGATCCTGCAGGAGGCCCTAGATCTCGACCTTGAATTCAAGACCATCACCACCCGTCTCTCCGCCGAGATGCCCTACCACACCTGCATCGATCCCTCAGACCCTCGATTCCACAAAGGAGCTTACCATATCTACCCCAGCATCTGGGCCCTATACGCTTGGAATAGCCTCCGAAGCGGCCGCTGCCTCCTCCACCAACTCATCCGATCACAAATGCTAAAGGGCTTTGGCGCCATCCCGCCCCGATACCTATCACCCGATTACACCTCCATCTTCCAAGAGTCCTTCGATACCCTCCTCCAGATGATAAACGACATTCTGTGCAGCGCCGCGCAGCTAATTGGCTGGATGCCAACGCCGAACTCAGCGCCTGAGATGGATCCAATTACAGCCGGTGCAAGACTCCTTATCTGGCCGTTCTATGTCGTCATCCACATATGCACTAGTATGAGGCTCTTTGCGACCATTCCTGGGATTGACATATATATGAAGAATGTTCTGGTGGACGTGGGCCGGCAGACTGGGATTATGGCAGCCACCCTGTTATCCTTGTTGTTGGCGGACAGAAAGCTGCTGCAGTATTTACCAAAGCTCAAGCAGAAGGGATTTCGGATGGTAGAAGGCTAGATCAGTGTGGAATGTTTTAGATGTGTTGTTGCGGGTATATAGCATAGGAAGTTGGTTAGAAGTTCGGAGTTTTATATTTGTATGCATGTGAGAGTGCCCTTTTTTTGTTTTATTATGAGGTGCGAGGAACAAGGAATTTGAACCAAGATAACATCAAACAGTTCTACATCTATATACGTTCAAGCGTTTCATTCTACGCATGCGACAAGGGAGTATCTCCAACAGTATCCATTGACCAAATTAGTTTCTGTCAATTTAACCATAAGCGATGCCCTTGCTAGCTCCATGCTTAAATGAGACGAACTCTTGGCTAGATCCATCCTTGGAGATCATTTTGTCTCCAGTCAAGTGACCTCACGTGGCAGTCTGGACCAGGGCAAAATATACCTCCGTATCTCTTCAGAATGCCGTTATTGTGCAGCCCGATGAATACCATGAGCCGTTTTCATTCCCGATCCCCCTTGACCAGGTCTATTTATGTACTATGTCTCTCTAGTGATGCATCATCGCACGCCGGAGAGTGGCCTTTGCCGTGCGGAACATGTTACCCGTTTGGGAACAGTGGATTGTTGCATCACCCGGATGTACATCGCCTTGCATCGACGCATAGAGTACAACTTACTATACTAGAAGGGCCAGCAAGAATCCAACCGTCTAATGATTAGACTGGATCATCCCGATGTTCCCGAGATCGAAGTTTCTTCCGAAATATTGAAGGCCCAATGCCTGCCAGGAACAGGCAAGGACGGTAAGCAACCATGGAACAATCAGAGCCAAATCTAGATCTACTCCGTACTCTGTACTTCCTACGACTGTACGGATATGGAGCCGAGCCAAACGGTTGTTTTATTTAGCACATGGGTACACCGGCTAAAGCTTCGGATAGGCGCCCTGCATAGTGGAGGAAGCCCGCATCAGGTTCCTGACCGGATTTGGAACTCCTTCCCGGTCGATTCCATGTGCCTTTTCCATGACATGAGCAGCAACAACCTGCCGGCGCGTTGCCGAATATCAGCTCTCGATATGCCATGCCATGTGGCGGGCTGGGATTGATCGACATGTCCGCTGATTGGCTGCTGATGAATCAATCAGGCTAACTATGGAGAAAGCATCCATGCTCTCCACCGAGCTGAGAACATGTGCGCTCGCTAAATCTCCGGCATATGAGAGTATGAGGTCTATCTATGAGACGAAACTAACATGCAGATATGCAAAGATATTGCAATGTCCTTTGGCAGAGCTTTCCGGATATACTACTTCATATCCAATGACAATGAAAAAGAATGATTGCCGACAGGGATGGTGAGTTCTAGAAAAGAATTACCGCTACCCAACTACGCACATTTCTCCACTCGCGTACTCTTGTTCAATCAGATGGCTCCACTGTCCAGCTGCCTCTCGTCGTAGTGCAGCGCAGATCCGAATAGCCATCACTCTCGGGTTAATCGGCACCAGGGTAGAGTTTGATCGCACTGAGGGGGTGGGGGTGGAGGCATATTCTCAGCTATGCACCAACTCGAAAACATAGCGGACAGAAACCTCTGTGATATGCATTATACATACTCCGAAGGTATGTAAGCCAGAGGTGTATAAATGCATGCACTGTCGCTCATTTTGACTCGCTTTGGTTCGCATCATCTCGAGGTTTTTCTACTCTCCACTCTTTCCCATCCCATCTCCTATTCAAACTTCCTCTTACGTTTACAACTGAAAAATCTGCTGAACTAGCCCATGGCCATGACTCGCCCCGGAAATATAGGCAAGAGGCTGTTGCCTCACATCATCGACCATCTGGGTCAGTTCCACCCAGAAAAGATCGCCGGTTCCCTGCCCAAGGACAATTCTACTTTGGAAGATGGCTTCCAGCAACTAAACTACAAGGAACTTGCCCATGCAATCAATTATACTTCCTGGTGGATTGAGAAGAATTATGGCCGCAGTGACAAGTACGATACCTTGACCTTTATCGGTGCCAATGATATTCGATATCTTGTCATTATCATGGCTTGCAACAAAACCGGATACAGGGTGAGTTCTGGTGAGAAATTGAATTGAAGAGTAGAGTGGAGGATAATGTGTGGTAGCCACTGCTCTCGTCGACTCGGAACTCAGATGAAGCCCATATGAGCCTCTTCGACGCCACCGACTGCTCACGTCTGGTGTATACCGCTGAGAGAAGCCAGAAAGCATCGGAGCTCCAGAGCCTCCGTTCCAGTCTGGATGTGAAGGAGCTCCCTACCTTCGCCGAAATGATTGAATCACAGACCTCCTTCTACCCATTTTCCAAGACCTACGAAGAAGTTGAGAAAGACACGGCCTTCATCATCCACAGCTCCGGTACAACAGGTACGGAGCGACCGATCCTCGATGATTTTGAGCGCACATACTGACTACGAATAGGACTGCCTAAGCCGGTATACATCACATTTGGCTTCATTGGTGCTCTCGAGCAGATCTCAACCCTGCCTGTTCCCGCTGGAAGGGCTTGGGGAATACCCCACCTCCTCGATCCAGGCAACTACATCATCACCACCACGCCGTTCTTCCACCTCATGGGTCTTACTGTTTTCTTCCTATCTATCTTCCATGATATTCTATTTGTTCTTGCTCCCGACAAGCCCATGTCAGCCGAACTCGCAACAGATATGCTGAAGGTGACCACACCCACGGCCGTAATGCTTCCACCTTCTATCGTGGAGGACATGTCCAAATCCCCTGCTTCGATGGAAGCACTGTCTAACCTGAAATATGTCTTCTTTGGTGGTGCGCCCCTGTCGCCGGAAGCTGGAAACCGTATGATCGGACACACTCGCTTGATCAACTGGATCGGAAGCAGTGAGGCCGGCTGGTTGCCTAGCCTGCTCCTTGAGCATGAGGAAGACTGGGCGTACTTCGAGTTTAATCCATCCTACGGTCTCGATATGCAACCAAGAGGCGAGGGCTTCTATGAAATGGTGATCCCAAGACCCGCGAATATCCAGAAACATGCCATCTTCCACACCTTCCCTGAGTCCACCGGTTATCACACCAATGACCTCTTTGCACCACACCCAACTCGGCCTGGTCTCTGGAAATACATTGGCCGAAACGATGATGTGCTTGTGCTCAACAACGGAGAAAAGCTCAACCCGATTACCATGGAGAAGATCATCGAAGGACACCACTTGGTTTCGCGTGCTCTTGTCATTGGACAGAACCGATTCCAGACTGCGTTGCTCATAGAGCCTAATTGGCACCTCTGGAGCGAAGACAAGCCGGCCAACGAGCTCATCGAGAGTATCTGGCCTACGGTACAAGAAGCTAACCAGGCTGGACCGGCCCATGGGCGGATCATGAAGAACACGATCGGTCTCGCCTCTCAAAGCAAGCCGTTCATGATCACACCCAAGGGCAGCACCAAGCGCCGGCAGACTATTGAAAACTACGCCGAGGAAATAGAGGCCATCTATGACAATGCAGATAACGAGGGAGCTGAATTCGACCTGCCCGAGGATGCTGATCTGTTAACGGTTACGACGTACCTGCGGAACATTGTCTCGCATGTCCTCGGATCCTCGAGCCTGTCGGACCAAACCGACTTTTATGCAGCTGGACTCGACTCGCTGCAGACGATGCACCTCAGCAACGTCCTTCGCAAGGCTCTGCAGTCTCACCAGTCCCCAGATAGCTCCCACTCCATCACTTCGCAGGACATCTACGCGAATCCCACTGTCGAGCTTCTTGCTCGTCTCGTCTATGGCCTCATGCGTGGCTCCGTCGAGGATGGTGTGTCCCGGACCCAGAAGATCAACTCGCTTCTCGAGAAGTATATCAGCGATCTTCCGGTACAGACACAGAGTGTGCACAACAAGAGTGGCCAGTACACAGTTATTCTCACCGGATCGACAGGCTCATTGGGAAACTACATCCTCAGCGCCCTCCTGCAGGACCCAACGGTGGCCAAGGTGTATTGTTTGAACCGGTCTGAAGCTCAAGAACGACAAATCAAGAGCTTCACAGAAAAGGGTCTGACCTTCGGCCCAGACGCCCAGAGCAGAGTCGAATTCCTCCAGGCCTCTTTCGGCGCAGAGAAATTCGGCCTATCCGACGATACATACAGTGAAATGTTGCAAAGCGTCGACACCATCATCCACAACGCCTGGCGTGTCGACTTCAACATCACCGTCGACTCCTTCGAGGACGTACACATTCGCTCTGTCCGCCGCTTCGTCGACTTCTCCCTGCAAAGCATCCACCGCGCACACATCCACTTCATCTCCTCCGTGGCCACCATCGGTGCTTGGAAAGCCTCCAACGGACCCGCAGTGCCGTCCACCCCCATCGAGAACTCCGACATCGTTCTCCCACAGGGCTACGGTGAATCCAAGCACATCGGCGAACGTATCTGCCTGGAAGCCTCCCGCCGCTCCGGCGTACCAACCACCATCCACCGCGTGGGCCAGATCGCTGGTCCAACAAGCGAGAAGGGTCTTTGGTCTCGTCAGGAATGGCTTCCTACTATCGTCGCGACGTCCAAATCGCTGGGTAAAGTCCCTGACGCACTGGGTTCGACACCCGTCGATTGGATTCCCGTGGACTCCCTCGCATTCATTATGTTAGACCTGATTGCCACCCGCCGCGAGACACAGTCGCATTCCGATTCCCGCTGCGCGGTATTCAACCTCGTCAATCCCTCCGTCACAACTTGGGATACTCTTCTCCCCGCCATCCAGGCCGTGTACCCCGTGCAGCCTGTCCCGATTGCGGAGTGGATCCGAGAACTTGAGAGAATCGAGAACCCGACTGCGGAAGAGATTGTGGACAAGCCTGCGCTCAAACTGCTCGACTTCTACCGCGGACTGGCTGACAATGAGGAGGGGGCGTTGTCGGTGCCGATTGACGTCGGAGCGGCGAAGGAGGCGAGTCGGACGATGAACTCGCTGGATGCTATCTCGGGTGATTTGATGACAAATTGGCTGGTGCAATGGGGATTTTAGTGACTGTATTGCATTGCAATTGATTGCCATTGCATGTTTGAATTTGATTTATTGGTATTTTGGACATTCACTGCATTGGCGAGCATTCGCATTATAGACGTATATAGCTATTTTAGCATAGAGGAGTTTGGAATACATTTATTGATTTGATATATTACGTTCATTTTAGGTATATCCATTAGACTCTAACTAGTTACCAAATCCTTTCTACCTTCTTCATCGTACCATCTGTCATCATGGCTTCCATCCATTCATCCCGATTTTTTACACCACTGTTTGATCTCCCAAAAGATACAACCATTCTGTCAAGTTGCGGGACACGCTCTTAACAAGCATTAATTATCAAGAAGATTCAACGCCCACATGAGTTGTTAGAGATAGCTCACGAGTTCGCAACGCTCGCTGCCCATTTCCTCTCATAAAACCAATTTTGTAACAACCACATAAGAACAATGGCTTTCCCGTCCAAGATTGGCATGCTTTATGGCGGAAGTTGCATTCAAAGCGAGGAAAACAAATTCCGGTATGATTTTGACGGCCTAAAAAGGAGGTGACTAGGTGTCTAACCAGCTTTGTAGGTATCTCTCAGATTTTTGAGAAATTTCCGAGTTTACTCGGTGATCTCTCGTGGTTGGCCTAAAGTACTAGAGATCTAATAATGTACCACAGCTGGTACGCCGAGAAACGCAAGCCCCAGTGCCATATTTCACCAGCCAGCCTATGCTGGTGGGGTATGCTGATTTGAAAAGAGGAGCTTCACGGAATTGAAGCTGGTTAGACTCGCACGTCCGTTTGTCTCTGTGCTTTCAACAGCAAACATGTGCAAATGGAGGGTACGTGCGGCGAGAAGGTCTTTCTCAGCGCAAAGGCTGATTAAAGCCTGTGGTACGGCATGTGCGTGAGACAATTTCGCTATGGTAGAGGCGAAGAAAAATGGGGACAATTCTCAGGCAGTGATCCAGTATAGGATTTACATATGTAAGCCTTCGTGAATATCGTATACATCTCTCAAGCCCAAACCCAGCTCGAACAATCGTGCACAAGTCCCGTGAAAAGGCGAAAAAGGCGCCTGATACGATGTACGGCATCGTCACTGACGGCCAGGCCTTTGTATTTGTGAGGTTTTCTACATGCCCCTACACGGGTCATTCGGTGGTGAGCTGATGCTTCCTTTCATTGGGAAGAGCTCGGACTGATTACAAGAAATTCACCAGCAAGAGTGCATCATGAGGCCCGACGGAAGGCCAGAAGAAACATGTCTTTGCCTTCCTCCGCCGTCTCTACCGGGAAGCCGTCACACAGCCATCCACTAGACCTGATTCTATTGCAAAGGGACCCTCTGTTGCCAAAAAATCAACGGACCAGCATTTCAGATAATAGAGGAAGACAGACCAACACGGACGTGCGTTGATGCTCTGGTATTGAGGCATACGCACTGCGGCTTCTGCCTGCCTCTCAGATAATTGCAAGGCTGGGCTTTTTTGCGCGGTCGTCAGGTCAGAGAGATAGTTCGTTGGGGTCGTCTACTTCGCTGGTACCGGGGTCGGAGTTGTGGACTGAGTTGAGGACGCCGGGATTGATGCAGAGAATTAGCCGATCCTGTGTCGCCTAGTGGCCCAACAGGGTCTGATTACCAAATTTCTACGCAGAACTCCAAAACACCAAGTGGATAATGGTTGTCATTTTAGTCTCGCACAGTATGCTCGAGTCATACTACGAAAATAGGCAGCTAGGTTTGGCGTCACTTAAAAAAAATATTTTCTCCATTAGAAATTGCCTGACGATAATATCCAACTTCAATCTCTCTGTAAAATTTTCGGACAATACCACAATGTCACTTGAGCAGCAAGCATTCAAAAGCATCTTTTCCTATATAGATAACTGGACTAACAGAGAAAGGATTCAGCAACATTCGTTGGCGGTGACTGTATTCTAATCACCACTAAAACTCCAACCATCTCCGACAAACAGACTCGACGCAAATTGCCACTGGTGCGAAAATATTGGCACTATGGACATGATTCAAATTCTCGAAACCTCGTTTTCCCTCCCCTGGACCAGAACTAAATAAGCTTCTGCAGCGGCTGAACACGGTGGATTCCGGGCACTTTTCAAACAGCTTCCATCCAGCTGGTGTCGATGGGTCGAATGAGAGGACCTCCAAGGATGAATGCTGAAGGAGTCATAGGATGTTGGATATCGTGCTTCATTGTATTCTCAGTGCATGCAGCGCAAGTTACACAGGTATCTTATAGTTAGAATCAAACCTCTGCATTACGTCGATGTATCACGATTTAGCCTACCCAATGTGCCGTGAAACAATTCGCACATTTGGACTCATGAATGCTGACTTAGGGCTTCAGGGTGCGCTTATGAGCTTGACAAGATAAATAATTGCTGCTTTCGCTACAATGCCTTTTGCTCCTCAAACAAAGAATATTCGGAGTGCTCTTCTTATGTCCAAAAGGTCTTGGTGCTCCGTTCTTTTACCGGCTTCATGACATTTCCTTGCGAATACCACATGTCTCAAGATGAATAGCCTTTAGCCTCTGTATTAACGGCAGAATATAACTGGTGTATCTGCAGGCATAACTGGCTCATCGGGGATCCATGTGTAACAACCATCTTCCAATCTACCCCTAGGAGTAAGTACTGTATTCTCATATAAAGGAATAATAATCATCCAACTCCTTTCGTTGATAACCCTTGTAGGAACAGGATATTTCCCAACAGTCCATATCAGTCTCTGCCAATAATAATTCACTTAGTTAGCCCAGTAATCCCAAAGAGTATTCGGAAGGGAATGCACAACCTTCTCCAGCACTATGTCGTCTCCCAGTTCGCACAACTTCCTGGTCAACTCGATGCTAGAGTAGCTTATCTCGTGTGTGTTACGATTCCATGAAGTTCCAGCCTGAGATAATAGCGCCTTAATCTCTTCTCGGACATTCTGTGCTTTTTCGCTAAGCTGTAATGAGATCCATTCCCTTCGTGGTGGTATAGGACTCGGGACCAAGATCTTAGGCCTCAAGAAAAGAATTGGCACATTCGGACTATAATCCCAGCAGTCGTCGACGACTGCTGCAAAGCCCTTGTACAGTCTAGCTCCAGAAGAAAGAAGAGTTGCACCCTCGGCCAAGGGAATGACAACTAACCAGTCTCCTTCGTGCCTGGGGGATATATTCATTGGCCGGGTAAATTTGTAGACGTTCCACTCAAAATCCTGTTCCTGTTGGCGCGAATCCTTGGTTAGTGAAATATTTTAGAGTGAGGGATTGGGGAATTGGGACTTTAGGAATTTCATCAAACAGCGTGGTCAACTTGGACACTCTACGCGCCAACCACTGGCCTGCACACAGGTCTGTGCTCTGAGCCCATATTTTCCAATTAGTGGCATCTGGTAGGAAATGTTTTGCGATATCGTCCACCACGAAGTGGGCTTCTGTGGTTAGCGGTACAATGAGCATTCTCGAATGCGGAAAATTCGGTATGAGGTTGTGAGTATTTATGATTGTTTTGAAGTCATCACATTTGCAATCGAAAAGAGAAGGCTTAAAAGTAGTCGACAAAAGACACGTGATGTCAGGATGGACAGGAGATGATATCCCGGTAATGTATTGAAGAATCCTAGGAGGCCGGTTCTAGAGGTAACCGTGTAACTTCTGTATAGCATCTCCATGATGTTTGTGCGCTGTTTGCTATAATTTTAGGTAAGTTATCAGGCAATAGGCACTTTATAGCGGTCTCTCTGTGCTTCGTAATTGGCCATAGTCTGGTCTATAATCCCGGCAAGCTTCTAGACCATAAGAGAATCAACCACAATCACTAGCTCGCGTCTATTCTGGAAGCACCGCATGCATCCGCTTTGTGTGGAAGGAGTGAGCTCCTATTTTCTTCGATGCAGGGAACATGTGGCAACGTATTTCAATAGCGGCAGTTTCGAAATTCTCGACTCTGTGAGAAAGACTTCGCCTATGAGCGCAATTTATCTATCCAGTCCCTGCATGACTGTTCGAAACCCGTAAAAACCGGCGCTTGGCCGGCAGAGGTATCGATCTTGTTTGCTCGTTGGAGGATATGTAGCCCTTCTTGCATGTACCTGGAATGCGGCGGCGTCGCCTAGACTCTCTGTCAATGACCGTTACCCAACATATCAATGGGTCTGAAGCAGGGAACCGATTCGTCGAACAGAGACAGTGTAGTGCAAATATGTCAATGATTCCGCTTCCGATATCGATAATGTCCACCTTATACTAAGCACTTGGTTATTGTCGAGCGCCGGCTTTCCATCTAGTCCTATTGTGAAACTAAGGAGGTCTGCCTCTACTCCCCGTCAGGCCTTTATAGAAAATTCTTTTCACGTTATGTTGTCAATATGAGCAGTGGGAGAATCGGGTTGGCAATCTGATGGCGCCCCTCGACACTACTATGTTTGGTCTTCCATGGACATCCAGATTCCAGAATACTATAGCATTTACTGGATAGGTAAACCATTATATTTAGACAGAACGTAACTGCGCTTGCAGGTTGCCGCTATTTGTCAGACAGTTGTGGGTTCATTCCGGTTGGTCCTCGTTGAATGTAAGACAGAACTCGTTCAGGGGTTATCCCAGATAATGCCAAGGGCTTTGTACCGACAGCATTTGGTAGGCTATCAAAGGTGGAGGCAAATGGGCTGTGTCTGTGCGTTATTTTGCATTAAATGGCGATAGTCTCTAGCTCACTCGTTGAACATAAAGAAAGAAGAGAGTACTACACAAATTCCTGCGCTTCGTGAGACGCCGTCTACATAGAAAAAAAGGAAAAGAAAAAAGAAACCCAGGCAATCATTTTCCTCTCCAGTCAGTTGGTTGCGAATACAAGACCCCGTTTCTAATTCAATGCAAGGTTCATAATTCCCATGCTCGTGTTTCCGGATTTCATGAAGGTGACAGTCGCTCTTAGGGCTTTAACTCGTCCTTCTATAAGCCTTACCATTCAGGCTTTTTACACACTCCTACACTCCTACGCTTGTAATCGAAGAGTTAACTTTCTGCCCGACGCCTAACCATCGGTTCAATTTCTTTTTTTTTTAGAATAATTTTTTTCATCAGTGCCCACAGCAAGCTGTCTCGTAACACCGAGGAGAACCTTTTATTTTAGCAATCCTCCAACCTGTTCCGCTGTTGATTCAAGTGGGTTCGGGACATTCACCTATGCTTCAGTCCACATGCTGTCAAACACATATTTGGTCAATAAAATTTAACCAGGAAATGCTGTGCTCAGGAGGGATGGAAGAACCTTGATGTCTACCACCAACTCAGAGACTTACTGGGACATCCTTCTATGCAAGGGATTTCTATTATAGACCTTTCCCGGGTTCGGTACCTGAGATAGCTGATACTTGGAGGGTGGTAAGGCATGTGAAGCGGGTAGTATACAAAGGCAGAAAATGTACATAGGAAATTCGCCTATTGAAGATTTCTCCCATCCAATAGGACTAGTCTCACGGTCTGGATCATCAGCGTGGATGAAAGTCCCTAGGTTAAGACTTCCCTGGCCAGCCACGCAGTCTGAAATAGAATCTGGCAGGGACCATGATTCTGAGCTGATATCAATTCTCAATTCCCCCTGGTCTGTGACGGCTCAGCTCAGCTCAGTGCCTTTATTGACATTCACCATCAACATGGCAAACAATGCCATGAAATTAATCAAGACAAACAGTTGCTTAGCGAGGCCACACAAAACCATATAAGGCTTTCCTCTTCTTTTCTTTTTCTTCTTCAGATTCGATATTCTCGTCGATGGCTACACTAGTTTAGATAGGAATATCATTTCGTCAGTATCTACTGGTCCAAGCCCGTGACATGGTCCAGATCAAGCGTTTCCTGACCAGCCTCGCAGTCTGAAGTAGGATCTGACAGGGATCACGTCTTTCAGCTTATATCAAGTCTGGCTATAGCCCTCTCAGGTATTAATAGTAGAGTTCATCGTGAGAGGAACACCAGTCGTGTCAAAATAGCACATAAAAGCACAACAAAGTAGTCCTTTGTTGTACATCTGTCTACTACATCACCAAGAATTGAAGAAATATCATTTTCTATCTCTGTTTCTTATTGGCACTTATGACGATAAGATTCTATACCTCACCTATCAGCTATGCTCGATCGGCTACCGTCATGGGCAAGATGCCTTGTTCCCGGCCCGCGCAACCCCGGCCAGGATGCCCATTCCCTAGACGGCATCACCGCGCAGGAACCGGGGCCAAGGTGCGTCTCACAGGCGCTCTCAGAATATTCCTCTGGAATTGTTCTGCTGCCCAGTCCACCCCTTCATCCTACCTCTATACCAGTTCCTGGATATCTGGAACAGCCATTCTCCGTCAACGAGACGCTGCCAATCACGAGAGAGCATAAAAAAAATCCGTTAGAAATGATGATATGAAATATCCTCCGGGATACGCGTGTTGTCTGCCGATCAATCGAAGGTTAGCCTCAGCTGTTAAGTCCTGGGAACGGCATCAGTGTGACTAATTCGTGTTATATTCATAGAAAATGCGTCTGACCGGATATGAGCATTTCGCCTCCTTCGGAGCTTCTACTTACAAGCTAACACGTTTGGTTCTACTCTCACGATGCCTTCCTCAATTGATATCCTCAATGGCTCCAAGACATCTAATTCCCACTTATGCGGAATCGAATTCCAGCGCACCTCGGCGCACCTTCATCGAACAGTGCCCACGCCACTCATCCCCACTCATTCCTCCCATTCCGGCACCCGGATGGCTGGTAGACGGTGGCGGATATTACCAAGGACCGCGGCACTATTGAATGGGTCCAGAATGCCAAACTAAATCCCACCGAGTTCCTGTGTCCATCTGAATACACGAGATCCACGTCAAATATCAATGCGCTGGTCTTCAAGATCTTGCCACCATCATGTACATTTAGAGATCCAGTTTACGATTACAGATTTAGGTCCTTGTCTCTACGCTCAATGGATGTAAGTGCGCTGAAAATTGATTCTCGACCTTGTTGCTTGTTTAGCCCTAACGTCGTGTAGAAATACCGTCATTTGGAACTATCGAAGCAGTAATTACATTCTAATGTACTAAGTTATGCTGAAGATATATTATAAATTGTATACTCTTTATGCTTTCTTCAGCCGCTGGGCAGCACTTCTGTACAATATACTCTGTGCTTAGCACGGGGAAAGCTTTCAATGTGTTATTTTACTGAGATCGTGAAGCGATTAGAGACAGACGAGCCCGCTTTTAACTTCAAGCTTCCGGAGTACATATTTCAGATGTCAATCGATATTACTGCTTCGTCCAGAAATATTGCTCCTGACCATAGCAAACAACTCAGGGTACGGAATACCATAATAGGCAACTTTATGCCTCAGGCACTTAAGATGAAGTGGACAATAGCGGTGAGACACGATGAGGACGGCAGAATAAAAGGCGGTCGCTTATCAGCTCTATTGTGAGACCGCATTCGATACATCAACAAAGATCCTCCATGAAGAATTGGCGCGAATGTCCTCATTCAAGATGGACTTTGGCGATGATCCTCGCCCAGGACGCGCATAACCATTGTGGTAAACCCAGAATTACCGACCTGTCAATTGACCTGTCAGCCGAATAAGCACGATGGCAGTTCCGAGAATGCGAACAGACCGTGAAGCAAACAAATTATCTAATGCCACCTGCAAGGGGAATCAAGATCGCATGTGATGCGTCCACTCAGTGCGTTGCTTTCTCTGCTATCAACAGATGATTGTACGGGAAATCCCTGGGTTGGACAATAGTTTCACAGCAAGGGCGAGAGCCGATCAAGAGTTGTCAGTGTTCTTATATTCGGACAGTTCCTCAGCTCCGTTTGTATCCGGGCTGGATATCTGTCAGTTTCAATATGCATTTTTTTACACTCATCTTTTTTTTGGTCTCGTCACTGAGCATCACGGCTGCCCTGCCGGTTCCCGGGTCTGACAGTAATAGCGAGAATGGTCGTGCCGTGAATACCCTTTTCTCCAAAAATGGCATCTGGGTGTTTCATGATAGCTCTCGTGGCCCTCTTGTACGTCTTATTTTCCGATCTGGACTATATAATGAAAGGTCTGTACTGATTCTTCAGGATCATAAATCCGGACCAGGACACCTAGGAATTATCAACATTACACCAACGGCAATCGACAACCCATGCCATAATAAAGGTCCGCTACGATGTCCTCCACTGACTCCGAACCCAGTGACGAGCATCCCACATCGCAACAATTGCGCCAATGAATCTAACCGATTCGGCACACAAGGCACATTCGATTCGCTGTGGAACGTCGAGAGGATTCTGACGCCGGTGGGAATACTGGTTGTCATGATATGGCTGGGGTTTGTGGCGGTTGGGCTTGTTGCTATTGTAGATTATGTGTGGGTGCGATGGGGGAGAAGATATAGTGGTTATCCAGGCGTTGAAGTTGGAGATGAGGAGAAAGCAGAAGCTAATTGAGTTATAATTTGACTTGATGCCATGTGGTTGTCAACCATTCATCTACTTTGAAAGACGTTTTCTCTTTCGCCCATCTACTCCCACCCACTATCATCCACCAATGCTCGACAGACGGCTGTTCAAGAAGTTCCTGAGCTCCGAAGTCACCTGTGACTATCCCAGCCATTCAACCTGGTTCATAAAACCCAAGCGCTAGGGTAATATGGCCAATGCACGAGTGATGAGGCGAAATAGAGACCATCCGCTGCCATCGCGGAGCTTTCAGTTGATAATAAAAACGATTCCAACCAGAATTCTCTTATGAGAGTCCACATGCAGATTCCCGATCTGGGTGCTGGTCCTGGTGGGTTTGTGTGCTATCTAGTGTGAATATACTTCCTGGGGTTAGGCTGAGTGGTAAATGTGATCAACGTCCGTCGTTTTGGACATTTGATCTGAGCGTGATGATATCAGGACAGCGTTTGAATAAACATACAAGTATGTGCAGACGATATTGTATAATTGCCTGGCCACATACTGACTGCTTAATCGAAAACAGAGAGCACCACAAGATTGGAATCATACCCTTATTGCTTGGATTGATGCATCTGGTTTTGGAATCCAGAACGCAAAGAGGGTATGTTGCATGTACTGGGCTTTGGCATTCGTTAATGTTGCAACAACAGATGGGTCATCGGATTCAACAATATTACTCAAATTGGAAAGTCATGCATGGCATTACCGGGCCTACCTTGAATAGGGATTAGCAGAGCTTCCTAGTGTCTCTTAGTACAAGTCTACTTTGACGATGGAGATATGAGTGGCTGCCAGCTGTGAACGCTTCATTATTATTGCTGCTCACTATTCAAAGGAACGTTTAATTTGCTTGAAGTGGCCTGTATGGGACCACGACTATGGCATTTGACAAAATTGAATTCAAGACGATGTACATCGACAAGTTATGGGGTACCAAAAGCCCGTTGCTTGAAATATAGGAATGCTCTACGAACTTGGAAGTTCAACCAAACATCGACTTTATATTATGGCTTACAATCGGCACGACCACGAAACTCAAATATAAATCCTTAGAAAAGCGAGTGCGGGTATACCGCTGGAGTCGAGCTAACTTGCCTAACGGTTTGGTCTGGGCGGCTTTGCAGGTGTCGCCTATATGGGTACGCAAGGACACCCTTAGTCCCCCCTGGTTATAGCATCACAATAGCTTTATACACTACGAAGTTTGGGTATCTAATGACGACCACTACTTGATGACACTTTGAAATTACCATCTTATTGCACGCGAGTGTGTATCATGAGACGACTTTGCTGGGATTCGCATGTAACACATTCTAGGTCAATTCGATTCTTCCTCCATCTTTCACACAGATTTTTATACTTGTAATTAGCTCAGCAACGCAGTACATGCGACCTAGATATGACGTACGGTCTCATCTCAACATACCACGAGTTCATCTTCCTAAGAAGGGCCCACAACGAAATTGGAGGTATTGGGATACAGTCCAATCAATCACCATAGCACAGAAAGTGCAGCGACGAGACCAATGGTCATTTATGGTTATTGAACAGACGAGAACCGAGAAGGGAGAATATCTCTGGTACATGACGAAAATTTCATCACCAGATGGTGCATCTACAGAATGTCTGAGACTATCTGTGGATAAATCGGTACTCCGTAGCTACGCGACTGTCGCAAATTTGGGCAGCATTGCAGTAACTCGACATTGCGAGAACAACCCTGACAGCGAATTTCTACCTCAGTTTCAATGTGGTTGACTTGTATTGGCATTTCAACAGTGTGATCAGGAGATGAACCTCAAGCATCTGAACACAGAGAATGTGTGGTCCTTCATTAGGGCGGTCTTTACGGAGTGCCAGCAGTAGCGATACAACCTGATAGACGAGCCAGTGAAACGAAGCATTTTCAATCTTATGACATGCACACCTTCAGGACCTAGACTGTTATTTAGAGGGATTTTGCCCAGTAGAACTGTGACTGCTGCTAGACCTCGCAGATAGAATAGATAAATTAACCATTATGGATCCATATGACCCCTATACCCACCCAAATGCCCAGTAAGATGCTGCAGAATGCACCTGGAATTTTGCCACGACTAAAAGTACGGGTGTAATCGCCATCGAATGAGCACCGCATGCAGCAGTAAAGGTTTTCTCACTCTGATGTCATGTGATATTTTCTCAAATCTGGTTTTTGGCGGCTGCCCCTGGGGGTATTTAAGGGGAGGGAGTGTTCCAGTTCCGAACGATCGACTGCTACTACTGTATATACATGGCTCGGCAAGTGAGTTTCGCTGCCAGTGGGATCTCTAGTGGTCTCTAGTAACATTTATGGAGCGATTATGTCCCGTCGTCAAAAACTATGCACCGTGCCTGGCTGAGCCGTTTGTCTTTGATCCTTCTGAGCGAGATGCACTATGGAGCTCTTGGCTCTTAGTAAAGTGCCCATGCGCAGTTACTTGCTCTGTCTTTGCTCTCTCAGGTATAACCTTGGTAGGGCATATCAGCCATGACTAACTTGTTATACTCTGAGGTATGCCATACTGCCAAGGTGGTGGGACAACATTGATGTTATTTGTTAATTCGTCTTCAGCCAGCAAAATTCTTTGACCTTCGACTATGCTCGCCATGCTCCGCTATGCTCATCCAATGTGCACAATTATGCATAATCAGGCTGGCGAAGTGAAGTCATTCCGATGGATCGTCGGAGAATCCTATGATATCACTTGTGCACGTTCCCACACGTGACGCCGAGGAAGCCGAGGCGCTCATTGGACAAGCACGGGTTCCCGAAAAAGAGCCGAAAGCCAAGTACAAGACGCGCACATTCCGTGATGTCAGGCCGCATAGAAACCTTTTGCGTGCCGATCGGTGGGTCGGCACTATGATGCTGCTTTGGGAAATCCGGTTTGGACCAAAATGACGATGATACGGTTATCTTTTCTAACCGATGCTGATTCATCGTTGGAATACCAACAAGTACAAAAGTGTCCTTCCTTTCCCCAGACCGTTTTGTCTCCAACCTCCTTTTTTGTGCTTTTGTGTTTCTTCAGTTTCGATACCCCACAAACCTGCACAATGGCTGAAGCCACTCCGCAGGACCCCAGAGTCTCCTCGGATAAGGAGTTGGAGTCGTCCACTCCCACCAGTGGACTCGAGGCCACTGCCAAAGAAGACGCGGAAAAGCAAAGTACTCGCTCGGACGGAAAGCGTGAGCTGAAGGAGGAAGATTGTTACGAGATACTAGCCTACTGTTGGCCCCGGTGGAAGAAGTGGATGTACCTGGCTGCCATTGCTGGTGTGCAGGTGTCCATGAACTTCAACACCTCCGTCTTCCCCAATGCTGTGAAACCTCTTTCCAAGGCGTTCGATATCAGTGAGCAGCATGCGCGAACGGCACAGATGATCTATCTGGTGACTTACTCCATTGGATGTGAACTGTGGGCGCCGTGGAGTGAGGAATTCGGTCGCTGGCCTATTCTGCAGCTGTCGATGTTTTTAATCAACATCTGGCAACTTCCCGCTGCTTTGGCTCCCAACTGGGGTTCGATTCTCGTCGCTCGTGGCCTGGTAAGTTTTGTTCATGACGGCCCTGACTGGGGACAATAAACAATGGGCTAATCCCGTTCAGGGTGGTGTTTCTACCGCTGGTGGTAGTGTCACTCTTGGTCTGATTGCCGACTTGTACGAACCCGACTCGCAACAGTTTCCTCTCGCGTTTATCGTCTTGTCGTCCTGCATTGGTACAAGTATTGGTGGTGTTATCGGTGGCCCGATCGGGCGCTTCCTCAATTGGCACTGGTTCTTCTGGATCCAGCTCATCTTCGGAGGAGTCGTTCAATTCATCATGTTCTTCATGCCCGAAAGCCGTTCCACTATCATCATGGACAAGGAAGCCAAGCGACGTCGCAAGACCGGCGAGGACCCCAACATCTATGGCCCCAACGAGCTGAAAAAGCCTCGTGTCTCGCTCCATGAAGCTGGCAAGATTTGGATCCGTCCCTTCTACATGTTTGTCCGCGAGCCCATTGTCCTGTCCATGTCTCTCCTGTCCGGTTTCTCCGACGCTCTGATCTTCACCTTCCTCGAGAGTTTCGCCATCGTCTACGAGCAAGGATGGGGCTGGGGTGTCCTGGGTCAAGCCTGGGCTGTCATCCCCATTAACGTCGCCTACTTCCTCGCGTACTTCTCCTACTTCCCGTGGTTCATACGCGATGAGCACATCCGTCAAACCCAGGGCAACGATGCCATCCCCGCCGAACGCCGTCTGAAATGGCTCCTCTGGCTTGCGCCACTCGAACCCATTGGTCTCTTCGGCTTCGCCTGGACCTCCTTCGGCCGGGAACGCAACGTCCATTGGATTGGCTCCATGATCTTCTCCACATGCGTCGGTATCGCCAATTACGCCATCTACCTCTCCTCCGTCGACTACATGGTGGCTGCCTACGGTGTATACTCCGCCTCCGCGACCGGTGGTAACGCCTTCGCGCGTGACTTGCTCGCTGGTATCTCGGCCATGTACGCAACGCCCATGTACAACAACATCGGTGACAAATGGCACGTCGAGTACGCATCGACTGTTCTGGCCTGTCTGTCATGCGTGGTCGTCGCCCCGATCTACGTGTTCTACTGGAAGGGTCCCTGGATCCGTGAGAAGAGTAAGTTCGCGCAGACGCTTGCGTCCGATCGCAAGGCGAATCAGGGGCGTCGGGTTAGTCAGGAGCCTGCTGCGCCGTGAGCGTGAGTGGTGTTATACTATACATATCTTACGATGCATATGATGTACCTTGTACTGTAGTTCTGTATCTAAGCGATGGCGCTTGTTGGATATACTAGACTAGACGCTAGACTAGACAGTGGACTAGCTAGAGCAGCATAGAGCCTCTCAATAATAACAACCATGAATTTCTCGATTTTAAATACGGAATTACATTCTAGTCTATCCTCTCAGTCCGTATCCGACATCTGTGCCGAAGTAAGTTGTGCATACCAACCATGGACATACCAATAAACAAACACAAGCAATCTAAACGAGCCCAAGCCCGAGCACGAGCAAGGAAAACAAGACCCAGACACATAGCTCCCAATGCGGCAATACCGCCGGCGCCCAGACTACCCTAGTCCCATCCCTTCAATCAACCATGCATGACTGCACACACCACACACCATCCAGACCATCGTGCCAACAAGCCCGGACGCAATGCCAGCCAATCGTTTACCTGCGCCACTCGCTAATTTTTAAGCTTTGCTGGTGGATCTGATGGGCTGATAAGATAGCCTCGGCTGTTTCCTTAGTTGTACTTTCGGGTATCGAACGGACTATGGACTACAAAGGGTCACCGTGAGGATTATTGGAGATTCATGTCTATGGTAGTTCCGGTGGCGGCTGCTCTGTACTTAGTTAGCACTAAGATGGACTCGTCCGAAAGCGGCGTGCTTCCGACGGAATTGTATCCGGTGCTAGAGATTGGTGGCCTTTCTACGGAGAACAAAAGGGCTCTTGGGATATCGCAGTGCATTATGGCTGCTCATTCATTGCCGGTTCTTGATAATGCGGTTCATTCATTGCAGGATAGAGACCAGATACGGTGGTGGATGCTTTTTGATCTCGGTCTTTTGAAGTCGACGAGAAGCAATGGTTTCTAATTTCGCTTCGAAGTCAATGAAAATGAGCAATAATGACCTTTAGACTCTGCATTTCTCCGAGATATTGGATAAATCCTCAGTGAACACAACCGATTAGTATCGAAGTGTCATACTTCCGAGAAAACCAGATATTTGCCATCGGAGTATAGTACTCTGCATTAATCCAACCTTGGGTCGTCCTCATTCATTATGGGCTTATCGAAAGAATGCAATGCCAGCTAAGCGTTCCACCGCAGTCGGAAATCGCATGCGAATACGAATCCTCCAATTTGATCTGCGAGTCGGACTCAATAATATCTTAGCCGTCTTAGACTGTAGTGCATCATGCCGGTCTCCTCATTCTGGTCATTCAATCCTATAGCAAGGCATTCACTGCGGAATAGCTTCAGTTACAGTGGTTAGACTGCCTTTTGAGCTCGTTCTTGAAATCAACGGGAATGGGCGGGAGCAGGGTCAGCAACGACCATCATCTCGCGTAACTCAGAGATAGAGCATGGATCGTTTACGGATACTTCCGGTCATTCAAGCACCTGCTGCAGAGAAATTCAACTATTAATTTGTCCGTGGCTGCTCGTATACTACCACAACTAACGGGCAACGTGAAGACAGGGACGGAAGCCTGCGAACGTAAGGTTCTTATTGAGTGCAAGAGGAACAGGAGATTGCTGCATTATCTGCAAGTACAAATGCGGGAGATTACACAGATGGTTACATGGAGCACAATGATATTGTTGGAATTAAAATTCGTCCCTTTGCTACTTTGCACACTAGCCATGGCCTGTTTCTCTGGGACTTGGCTAGTCGCCGCGTTTCTCGTTGCTGGATCAGTTTCTAGGTTCTCGTTCGTCGAGATACTTCAATTGCTCATTTATGAAGAAAATGAACACATAATCTCATTATGACCGACCTCGCGCCCGCAGGCTTTTGCTTCATGACTCGTTCGTGGTCGCTCAGCAGCGGTGGTATGTCATACTCTCTTCTCTTATCACCATACTGGCTGTCTGCTTGAGCGAGCGGCCAGATTGCTACGACCAGTAATTTTAAGCAGCGCAGATTGTTTGCCGTTTTGTTGTATACTGGGAGAGCTTGCGGAAGAACGATTGCAACGGCAGTTCTGAATCTGATCATTCAAGTGGAATTGGAAGCTGGATATTATGTCAGTCTTGTAGACTATGGCTACAAGAAACCAACTAACCCAGACGGAGTGACAAGGAATCAGAATTTACACTTCTTTCAGGATGATCACTGATATGCCGCTAGCCACCCTGCGTGACAGATGAGATATGTTGAAACGTATTGCTCAGCATTATGAAAAATGCGAAACAGATTGTAGGTCTTTAGCATGGGACATGGAAACTTGCATGTCTTTATTTTTTTTTTTTGGCATAATGGCCTCATGCCGTGTTCAGGGGGTAAGCGACACTGGTTTAGGTTGCGTCGTTATCGACTTCGCTCAACGCAGGAAATCGACAAGTATGTGGGTGCAAGTAATCACACCGCCTGTTCCCTGTGCAAGGACATAATCACCCGCTTTTAGCGGGGTGAGCCCATATAGTGCGTTCCACGCGGTTAGGGGCAGAGCAGGGGAGCGTCGCGGCTTGCGCGTAGGCTAGGGTTGAGGGCATGTGGATAATGCCACTTTCGCTGAAGATGCCGTGGTAGCAGAATATTCCGGGGGCTCTCCTCCAGGCACGCTTGACATTTCGGAGGGTGGGGGCGTTGCCATGGGGGAAGTTCGGGTAATACACCACGATTACTTTGTCGTTGGACTTGAAATTCTTGACGTTTGATCCTATGGCTAGGACATCGCCTGCGCCATCGAAGCCGGGGATTAGAATGCCGTCGTCTGCGGGCTTTCAGGGGAAGGTGCGTTGGCGACTGTAGAGCATATGTATTGGTTGATAATTTCAAGACTATATGTGAAGTTTACTAGCAAGGTCTGGATAAATCAGGGACCAGGCATGGAGCTTTACCCACAACCTCAATAGGGCCCAGTTGCGGCAGGTGCCTAGAGCAGCTGTACAAGGACTGCTTCTGGGCATAATGTGATTGCTGAGCTACGTTAATTTGAGTATTTATAGCCGGCTTCTAATTCTCTCCTATGCAGCAACGGTGTCGAGTGTTCATTTTAGCACTTTTGAAGTGACCACAATTTCGTGATTTGCTTACTACTGTCAGGGGAATTATGAGTCGATTGAATGTTATATATTTTATCCTCAGATACCACAAGATAGCATTACTAGTCTTTGGATGATATCAAGTGAGCATCCTGGTCCAGAGACCTAATGTCACATACTAATAAAACATGTATCGTCATCGTCAATAACCCTAAACTGGAGACTCTAATTTTGTAATCATTTGATAGTTGGAGATCTGACCCTCTCCGTTCAAATCAATTGTGCAAGTCCAGAGCATTTACAACAATGGCTGCCGTTCCGATTATGGGGTTTAAGAATTATCCGCTTCAACTTCAAAACCATCACATCGACATGCGTACCCAACCACCAAACCCTGAAACGCCATGGCAGTCGAAGACCTCTTCAAACCACTCCCTCTCAAACCCGGCCCACCCCTCAAGAACAGCATCCTTCTCGCCCCCCTAACCAACTGGCAAAGCAACAAAGACGGTACCGCCTCATAAGACGACATAAAATGGCTCTCCCGCTGCGCAGTCGGCAATTTCTCCAAGGTAATGACATGCGCTGCCCACGCCCATCCCTATGGCCAAGCATTTCCGGGGCAGCTGAGTATCTACAGTGACACACACCTGGATGGACTGCGTAAAATCGCCAATGCGATCAGACAGCATGGAGGGCTGTCGTCGGTGCAGCCGCACCATGGCGGCGGCCGCGTCGATCCTGCATTGGACGGGAATCCTGTGGGCCCGTCCGATATGCCTGAGATGGGTGCGTGCGGACTCTCGCTGGGAGAGGTTGAGACGCTGTGGGATGGCTTTGTCGCGGCTGCGAGGGCTGAGACGGCGGGTTCCGATGGTGTGGAAGTCCATGCGGCATTTGGGTGGATTGTAACACAGTTCCTGTCGCGGATGTTTAACAAGCGGACGGATCGGTATGATGGGTCTTTGGAGAACCGCCGATTATTCTTCGAGGTCATCGAAGGCATTCGCGGTGCTTGTCGTGCTGATTTCCAAATCGGCCTGCGGCATTTCATGGAGCAGTATGACCTCAGACAGCGAGGTCGCTGCAAGAGCGATGCGCGATGAGAAGATTGATTGTTAGAATCTGGCTGCGTGGGGTTACAGGAAGAAAGCGCAGGAGGAGCCGTTTGAGGGACGTACGCTGGTGAGCTTTTTACGAAATTGCCGCGGTCGTCTCCTCGCGTTGGAGCTTCGGGATACATTATGGGTGCGCGTCAAGCTGCTGATGTGTTAGATGCTGGGTGTGGTTTTGTCATGATTGGGAAGGCAGCTGTTCTTGATGTTAAGTTTCCGAGGCGTGCTGAGTTGGATTATGGTTATTGTGCGCCGACGTTACCTGTGACTGAGGATTATTTGAAAGAGTCGGGTCTCAGTGGGAGGTTTATTAAATACATGAGGACATGGAATGGTTTTGTAAGTAGCTAATATAACAGGTGCTTTTCTATGGTCAAAAGTTCGTAAAACTGTCCCTTTCCCATCCATTGACTTCTCATTAATCATACAACAAATGACCGACTTGTTTCAATGATAGAATCCCGCAAAAGCAACACAATCTGCTCAAGATCACTCTCTGTCACAATGTACGGAGGACAGATGATAACATGGTCGACATAGTATTTTCCGGTATACCCCAGATTGCCCAATATATTCAAACCGTTCTTGAGGGCGCTTCTCACGATCGTATTAGAGATGTCGGCTTCAGGAGTGAACGGTGTCTTGGAACGTTTATCCATAACAAGCTCCACAGCCCAGAACAAACCCCGTCCACGTATATCGCCCACGGATGGAAGAGGACCAATTCGCTCGCGTAAGAGATCTTCGAGCTTTTTCCCCATGTACCCGACACGCTCAATAAGGTTGTCTCGTTGAATTATTTTCTGGGCTCCGAGTGCAGCAGCACAAGCGAGAGGGTGGGCCTAGATACGGTTAGCTCCCTCGCAAGTCATTATGGTAAGGGGATGAAGGCTGGTATACTTGAAAGGTATGGCCATGGGCCAAACCGCCTGATCCAGCAGACAAAGTTTCGAAGATTTTCTCGTGTAGCAGTACACCAGAAAGAGGTACAAAGCCCGCTCCTAGGGCTTTGCCGATTGTCTGGATGTCTGGGCCACGGATGCCTTCCTGTTCCCATGCATGCATGGTTCCTGTTTTACCCATTCCGCACATGATCTATTTCATGACATTAGATATTTCTTGGTCAGAAAAATACTGAAGAAAGCAGGGTCGTACCTCATCCAATATCAAAAGAACACCATATCGATCGCAAATACCCCGAATAGCTTTGAAATACCCTGGCACAGCAGGCACGCATCCCAACGTAGTCCCGCTAACCGTCTCCGCAACAAAACCAGCAACATTCTCCGGGCCTAAGCGCAGTATCTCATCCTCAAATTGTCGCGCCAAACGAGCCACAAACTCCTCATCCGTCTCCTGGTCATCCTTCATCCGATACGCATAGCAAGGATCCACAAACGACACATTCGACGACATAAAGTCCTGATAAAAAGCCCTCCTGGACTCATGCCCCGAAACACAAAGCGCACCAATCGTATTCCCGTGGTAACTCTGCTTCCGGGCAATGAACCTAGTCCGCTGCGGTTGTCCCTTCTCGTGCCAGTATTGGACGGCTAGTTTCAGCGCTGCATCTGTTGCCTCACTGCCGGAGTTTACGAATATTGCTTTACACAGACCGCCAGGCTGTTCAGCAAGGAGCGTCCTAGCTAGCTCCTCCGTCGCGCTATTGACGTGGGGTGAGCCTGAGTAGACGTAAGCGATGTTATTGTGGAGGTGGGCGGTGATTGCCGCTGTTATTTCGGGCTGAGTGTGACCGAGACATGAAACTGATGGGCCACAGCTTGCGTCGATGATCTTCTGACCATTTTCGAGGACGAGCTTGATTCCGTCACCTCTTACAATGTTTAAGGGCCGAGCGGCGAATGAACGGTGGAGAACGTGGGAACGAGCGACGAAATCGTCTGTTGGCATTGTGTGTGGTGTTTTTCAGTGATTAAATGGCCATGAGGTTGGGTACAGCATTATATATAGACTTTGTGGGGCCTATATGACCAATGCCGCCGTTGACGCTGATGGAGATAACCGAACCGTGGAATGCAGGACGAATGTATGCCGCCATTGACGCCCACTGATTATGAAGATGCAAGGTGGAATATATAAAAGAGAAGCCATTGCCAATTGCAAGATGCATATACTCCCATATAATTCCCCATTGAACTATACATTTACCAATATTGACCGAAAGGTATGGTTACCGACAAGTACAATTTCCAGGCGTCGACCTAATCTAGTACCGAAGACCACCATGAATCACAACCAAAACCCCGCCCTCGCCTACCAAGGCCCCAAACTACCCGACGTCCCCGAAGACCTCGTCGTTCCCGGCGTCCTACACATTGACACCTACGACGAACGGCTCTGGGTGCCCCAAGCCCCAGACGTCTGGTTCCGCCCGCTATGTTTCAATGTTTCTCACGGATACTTTGTGAACATCCTCCGCGTCCGTAAGAGTGGGATCCTCTCTCGGCATAGACATACAGGCCCCGTACATGCCACTGTCCTCCGGGGACGATGGCACTATCTCGAGCACAACTGGTGGGCGGAGGAAGGGGGGTATGCGTTCGAGCCACCCGGGGATATCCATACCCTTGAGGTTCCTGGGGATGTTAAGGAGATGATAACCCTTTTTCATGTTACTGGGGCTTATATCTACGTGGACCCGGACGGGGTGGCACTGGGAGTGGAGGATGTGTTTAGCAAGTTACAGGCTGCCAGGAAGCACTATGAGGATGTTGGGCTGGGAGCGGGTTTTGCTGATCAGTTTGTTCGGTGAGATCTTTACATTGAAGCTTTGTAATTTAGCAATCTTAAACGTAATCGGACACCGAGCTGCCCGGTCGGCCGCGGCATTCCCCTTTAACAATCATACTTTATTTATTCATTTATTTAATCAAGTTTATTGTCCATACCGAGCCCTAGAGCTATGATAGACCATGATTCGTGGACTCGAGGTCAGTGGCTATTCTACAGTCTCTTGTCCCCATAGGTTCCTGAGGCGTTAGCCCCCTTCTATCATCTTTCCGATCCTTTTCCTCGCCCCAGACCGCCTGTATGCGCAGGGCTTTTGAGCACAATGCTCTCCTTGTGTTTTGGAGCAAGATGGGTGTGGCCTAGGCTGACTCTCAGCCTTGGGCTACCCTCCCTGCTACCCCTCTCCTGTTCTGACCGCTTCCTCCAATGCTTCCAGTCCCCATTCGTCATCTCTTCGGGCCCTTTCCGCCGTCTGCTGTAGGTGCGCCCGGGGTAGAGCTATGCTGGTGCTGGCTAGGAATTGTAGCAATGCCCTCGTAGCTTTGGGCTCTCCTAGGAGTCGTCCTTGTGGATATTCTTCTGCAGTGGTGGGTCTCATGACTCCGTCAGTCTCCAGGTCCTTGTAGAGCCTGTTCCGTTGGTGTCGCCATTCCCGACATTCAAAGAGAAGATGGTGTATTGTCTCCCTTGACATTCCACATCCTTCACAGGTTGCATCCTCCTGGACCTGGATCCGATGTAGGTATGTTCCTATGGCTGCATGTCCTGACTTCAGTTGAAAATAACGGCTTGCTAGGCGCTTGGGAGCCGTTGCGGCTGCCCGGTCAAGCCGCCAGTTCCTCTGTGGCCTGTATGTTCGTTGACCTTGTTGGGATCGCTGTCCAAGTTCCTTGTTGAGCCATCTCTGCCTTTGTGCTGTAATGGCTTCTGTTCGGGCTCTACAGGTGAAGGCCAGGGATATCTCTCTTGGGCCTCTTCCTGGTGGCTTACCGGCTGCCTGTTTTGCTGCCTGGTCGGCTCTCTCATTCCCTTCTATCCCTGCATGTCCCGGCACCCATTGGATGGTGGTTTGGCAACCTTGGGCATGTAGTCTCTTGGCTATAGCATGTGCTTGGACTACTAATGCTTGGCCTGGCCCTGGCTGGGTGTGTCGCAGCCTTGCAATGGCTGCTTGGGAGTCCAACAGGATAGTGACTGGTCTTTGATCTCCCACTTTCTCTGCTAACTGGAGTGCTCGCACAACTCCCAGAAGCTCTGCGTCAAAGACCTCACATCCCTTGCCTAATGGGAACCCCCGGGTCTTCCATGTTCCTCCCAGCTCTTGCCAAGCAATCCCTGCCCCACTTTTGCCATTCTCTAATCTTGATCCATCTGACCAGATTGCTAGCTCTGGAGGGAGAGATTGCGCTGCTGCTAGGGCCTCTGGACCTGGTAGCATCTCTATTTGGCCTGGGAACTGGCTACTGGTTGTCTGCATTGTGCTCTCAAAGCCCCCAGATGGGTCCACTGGTAGAATATTGGCTAGTTGTCGAGCAAGGTGTTGTCCCAGGGACCATGGGCCTCAGTTGTTTCTCTCAGCCCATTGTCGGTTCCCTGGGGTCTGTTCCCCAGGTTGGGCGTGCTGATCCCCTTCCCGGAAGCTCACTGGGAGGATCTCCTTAGCTGGGTGGTTCTCCGGTAAGCTGAGCAGCCGGGTAGTGTATTTCAATTGTCGGGCCTCCAATAGGGCCTCTGCTGGTGCCAGGCCCGCTTCACGGACTAGTGGCCCTACAGGAGTGGATTTCAACATGCCGGTAATTGCACGGGCCTGTCGGTTGATCATGAGCTGTATACCCACTAGTCGATCCTTCTGGCCTTGCCACCAGAGCTCTGCTCCATACAGGGCTACTGACTGTATCGCTGCAACTTGGACCTGGCGAGCCAGTCCTGGAGCAAGTCCATGACTCTGGCATAGGCGTTGTACCCGGTTTTCTGCAGCCCGTGCCTTGCGCATACAGGTCTGATAGTGGGTCTTGAGATTTAGCCCAGAGTCAAGCCAGACCCCAAGCCATCGTGTTGCCTCCAGGTTGAAGGGCACACAGTGGCCATCTACTTCCACTTGTGCTCGTCGAATCTGATCTTTCAGTTCCTGGCCCCGTTTGCGAGTGAGCAGGATTGCTTCTGTTTTTCCTGCATCAAACTGGACCACATTATCATGCCCCCATTCAATGGCCACCTTGGCTGCCTCTTGCAGCTTATCGCAGACCTCTCTAACTGAATGTCCTGGAGTGAGCAGGCCTATATCATCTGCAAATGAAAGAGACTGGATACCATTCACTCTCCTCTCAATCGCATCAAATACACCGCGGAGGTAGATAATGAAGAGAATTGGTGACACTGGTGAGCCCTGTGGCACCCCTGAGTTGATTGGGTGTGCCGGGCACTGTGTGTTGTCGATCTGTAGCTGAACCGATCTGTCAGTCAAGAAGGACTGCACCCATCGGATCAGATCCCCATCCAGGTTGAATTCGATCAGTCGAGCTATCAGTCGGCTTGGGTTCACATGGTCGAATGCTCCCTTCACATCAAGAAATAGCGCTCCCACAAGTTGCTGGAGTTTCCAGGCTTCATGGGTATTCTGTATCAGACATGCCACTGCATCAATTGCACTCCGTTGCTTGCGACTTCCCATCTGTCCTGGGTGTAGTACTCCCATAGTCTCACAGTGGCGGGCAATTGCATCTGCCGCTACCTTCTCAACCACCTTCCCTAGGCAGTTCAGTAAGCTAATCACCCGGTAGGCCTTCACAGCTGTGTAGTCTGGCTTATTGGGTTTCCTTAACAGAATACCCTTTGCTACCTTCCATACTGGTGGATGTAGACCCAACCGGAAGCATTGTCGGGCCAGAGCAACAATCCTGGGGCTGTCCCATTCCCATAAGAGCCGGAGAGCCCGAAAGTTTAGTCGGTCAATTCCTGGGGCTTTCTGAACTGCCTGGTGAAACAAAGCGCATTTAACTATTTCTTCATCCACCTGGCCATGCCAGGACCCTTGTGGGATCTCAATTTCCTGGGTATCGCCTGGTGCCTGAGGGAAGGCTGTCTCACGAATCAGGGTCTCCTTCTCGTCGATGGAGCTGGCAAGTTGACCCTGGGGCCCACGTAGCGTTGGGGTCACTGCCATAGTCCTGGGCTTGGTGTAGTTCAGAGCCCGCCAGCATCTAGCAGTATCCCCTAGGCCTGGCTGATCTGTTGCTCCTTCCAGGAAGGTTTCCCAGCAGGTGCGTTTCGCTCGTCGGATGGCTCGATAGTAGTTATTTCGGACCTCTCTCAATTCTGTTGTAGAGATCTCTTGACCCTGCCATGCCCGTCTTGCCTGACTGTAGGTCCTACGGGCCTCTTTAATCTCCATCCCCCACCAGCGCTTTGATATTGGAGTCACCCGTAGCTGTTTTGCATGTCGATTTAATACTGCTGTCAGGGCCTCCTGGATCCATATGGCTTCCCCAGCTAGGTCTTCTGACGAGCAAGAGTCCCTCAAACAGGGTCTAGATTCTGTTCTCGCTTGCCAATCCCCCTTGGCTTCCTCCAGGGCTTGTGGGTTGGCTTGAAGCGTCTGGATCTGCCACCCTGTTACATCCTGTGAGGGCATTGTGGGTATTCGCTCCAGAGAGGTCCATTCCATGACTATCAGTTCATGATCTGAACCAGTTGGGTGTTCTTGGTCAATCACCCATGTTTCCAGAGGCCCCATACTGACCGTGGTTAGAGCCAAGTCGATAATTGAGATCCCTGGAGTTCTTTTCGGTCGAGTGGAAACTCCTAGCTCATTGTTGATGTAGAGGTCTGCTTTATCTATCAGGTCCTCCAATGGCCCAGCATTCACTCGGGCTCTTGTAAGAGGGTTCCATAGTGGGCTATGAGCGTTGACAATCATACTTTACTTATGAAGGCTTTTTGTTAACATACTCAATATGACTGGACTACCAAAAGAAGAGCGAATGAAATTAGCTCTTGAAGCCTTTCATAAAGGCTCTTTTACATCAAAAACTGCCTGTGCTTCGGCCTTTGACGTGCCTAAAAGGACCTTTATGACCCGCCTGAATGGAACCACCTCTCGCAGAGAAATGCCTGCAAACGGTCGAAAACTATCAGATCTTGAAGAAGAGACTCTTTCTAGATGGATCCTTAGTATGGATCAGCGTGGCCTGCCTATACGGATATCAGATGTACACCATCTTGCTCGGCTTTTATTATCTGCACGGT